>CM046800.1:6275090-6330090 GCA_025617405.1 Perca schrenkii | reverse complement strand
TGACTGTGAGCCAGGTACTGATAGGGTTGGGCATCGTTTGGATTTTAACGATTCTGATTCCAATTCTGATTCTTCCTTCTGATTCCGGTTCTTATCGATTCTCGATTCAGATTCTTTGAGTGGGGGAGTCGAAACGGGTCACGTGCCTATTTTCACAAATAAGAGGAAAGTTTTATTTTGATTCAATGGTGGGTTGCAGTTTTACCGGGCTTTTTCAAGTAAATTAAAGCCACACTAGAGCGCCGCTTACTGTGCCCCATGGCTGCGACACAAAAGGCGCCTTGTCCGCTACGGAAACCAAAACTTGCGCATGTTAAATTTGGAACCCATGATCAGATTTGAAACCAAATCCTCCCAACGATTCCAACAAAGAAACGATTCCACTTGAATCGTAATTTTTGAAGCAATTCCAAGTAGGAATTGGTTCTCGATGCCCAATCCTAGGTACAGAGCACCGCGAGCTGCCGGTTTGTGGCGCTCCGTCAAGTCAGCGGCAATTGGTGGTTTAGTTGCCCAAAAATAGCTAACTGTGCACTGAGTACAGAGCGTCGCGAGCTGCCGGTCATATTGGCGGAGATTACAGTTAAGTTTAGGCATGAGTGAGCGTTACGCGGCGATGAAAGTTAAGTTTTAGGCACCGAAACGACTAGTGAATTTTAGGAAAAAAAACATGGTTTGGATTAAACCACTCCTAAGGAATTTCCTGGGTGAAAGGCTTTAGTTTTCCCCGGGAAGCGAAATAGATCGCCCAGCCATCTAACCCGACCTTCTCTCTACGCAGCCAGCCGCGTTCTTATACATCGGTCATCAACGTGGTGCGCACATCAAAAAAATCCCATGGAAATCATACGAATTACAGCGCTTATCTTTTCGTAGCTTTTCGAACGTTTGGTTCATGTAAAACAACAGAATTTGCTTCTTTTTTTTCCCAACAAAACGTGAGAGCTTTTGTTTTGTTTTTAGAATAAACTGTGGTAATATTTTAAAATTGTAACTGCTGATGTGTAACACGCTATGTTTCCACGAGAAGATGTGTTTAAGAATCTCACATATACTGATTGTGAGCACATGAATGTGCCATGAAAACTTTACCGGGGATTGTGGGATGCAATAGTGACAGTAATCTCTAAATTCAGTGCATTTCGTAAACACATCCGAAGGAAGTCGGGCAGGATCAGACCCATTCATGAGGTGAATTCACAGTCAATAAAACTGAAAGCGATGATTTACAAGATTGAAATTAAACACCAAAAAAACAAAACATCTTGCAACATTTTAATTATTTATTCATTTAGTTCTTACATGGGTCACATCCTCCTTATTTATGTGAACAAATGTCACCCAGTGTTAAACATACAGCAGCAGTGTGCAGTGTTAACTACGTACATCTTTAATGCCTATTGGTGACAACTTCACAATAAAAGACCTCAATGCTGAGTACCAGCAGAAAGATAGACACACACACACTAATCTAAAAATAAAATGTATATACATTATATATGTATATATATATCGATAAGTACATTCTGTCCAAAGCTTTATTCTGAAGGGCCCTGAAGTAACAGTTAGTGCATTTAGGTGACAGAGAGAAAGCATTAATACATTAGTACAACAATACAACAGTGTTATCAGGACACAAAACAACATGGGTGGGCGGGGGGAGGGGGGGTCTGACTGATCCTCTGCTGGAAACAATATCTGCCATTTCCCTTTTTAAATTAACCGCTGAGATGAAAGAAACAGTGAATTGTTTGCATCAAATCTTGATTTCATATTTCTTGTTTGTCACCACTTCGACTTCTCGAATAAAGAAAGTGAAACAGGAAGAAAGTCATCTGAAAAATAGGCCGCGCACACTTTGTGTGTCCTCTTTAAAATAGTTCAATAAATCAGCGGAACACATGCGGACCCGTCGAAGAGTTTCCCATTATCACGACGTTTACCAACCTAGAAGTGAACACGGACAGTCGAGTTGAAAGACATTTGATACTGCAACCCAACACGGTTAGAAACTGACCCAACGGTAAAAAGAAATTGAAATATACAGTAGTTTGACTCAATACTGTAATGTGACAAAAAGAACTAAAACAAATCACCCACAAATGACAGAGAAGTGCAGATAATGACTTTGAATTAATTCTACCACCCTTTATTTACCTTAACCAACACATATTTAGCTAAATAAAACTTGCTCTAACTCGACACACGTCTATCTGTGGATCAGCCGGCCCAGTTTGAGGACACATTGGGACCGATGTAAAGGGACGTTTCCAGTCTCCGTTATTCACGTGCGTTGATGATGTCGACAAACTCTGGTTTGAGAGAGGCTCCCCCCACCAGGAAGCCGTCCACGTCACCCTGAGACGCCAGCTCTCTGCAGTTAGCTGCTGTTACTGAACCTGGAGGACACAGAAATGAGGCGATTATGTCGAACCAATCAGGTCCAACGTTCTGTACAACTCCAATCGCGTCAAAAAGTGACGCTTGGTCAGGTGCATTTGGTCTTTGTTATTGACGCAAAAAGTCTCCTTTAGCGCCAGTATTTAACGAGATGGGAGTGAGAACGGGTTGTCAAAACAGGTACAGGAAAAGTACTAAAAAAGTATTTAACAGGAGGACAAAATTCTACTTTTGTCCCCCAAATATTACTGTTCCAGTTGAATGTACTCACTAAAATCTCTGTAACAGTTAGCTCTGACTTTGTAAAATTATGAGAAGCACCAAATGTATTTTGGACAATAGTTATAATTCCTAAAAAAGATGCTAGACTGTAACTTCAAGTTATGTTAGTAAGTTGTTTGCAAGATTGATATCAGTTTAGATATATACTGTAAAGGCAGGAAATATCACTCACATACTTACATATGTTTTGGTGAAAAGGTCATGACTTAATTGTGTTCCTAAAACTAAACCTCCGCCCCAAAAACTAAACTAAAATGCAAAACATAAGCCTGTTGTTTAAATTCTTAAAACCTGACTGTAGGATGGTTATGGAACCGGTGTATGGATAGCTAAAAATATCACCCAGCTTCCCAAATACATACAGGATACGACCACTAGGATAAGTAAAACTGCCAAAAATCATCACTGACCTCCGTAGATGATGCGCACGGAGTCAGCAACGTCGTCTGAGACGTTGGCTCGGAGCCACGCCCTCAACTTCTCATGGACCTCCTGAGCCTGGACACACACGCACACACACATGCAAAATTGTGCATTTACTTGTGAATTGTGCACAATTTATTTCCAGTGTTCCAAAACTAATTTAAAATGTTTAACTTCCTAAAACCTTCATCTTCCAGTTTGTTAGTTGAGTTAATTTAAATGGAATGAAGGTTAAAGAAACGGGTCTTTTGTTACTTACATGTCTGAAAACCAAATGTAACCAAGTTTGCAAGAAATCATGGATAGCAAGTTACTTGTTAATTATAAATTGTGAAAAATCATGCAGGCGGGGACTTCTCAGTACTCTCACATCCATCCTGTGGAGGTCGGACAAAACGGTACATTAAGGTAATGCCAAGGTTAACCTGCTTGGTTTATACCTATCACCATTTCTAGCCACTGGGGGACCATAGGCAGGCTATGGGAACTCATATTAATGTTAAAAAAACTCATAAAAGGGAAATTTTCATGCCATGGGACCTTTAACAAGGTCACGTTCAGCGTCACGGGCGTAACCGGAAGTGAAGTAATGTCAGATTTTAACCCAAACTACCATCTTCTTCTAAACTTAACTAAGTAGTTTTGGTGCCAAAAAATAACCAAACTGCAAACTGTGGCGAGTTATTTTTTTAACTTAACGGATGCAATGTTCAACACCATGTGCGTTACCTGAAGTGAAGTCACGTCGGATTTAAACCCAAACCACTATGTTTTTCTAAACAGTTTTAGTCTAATCTAGTTTTAGTGCCTAAACCTAACCAAACTGCAACGGTTTCACAACGTTAAAGACGCGTTCAAAAATCGTGACTGACATTCTCTAGTTTAGATATGAGGTTGTATTTCCGCCACCGCTAGGGGCGCTAATATATAATCCGCTCCTGTGGCTGGTATTAGAGGGTAGGGAACAAACGGCCGATATCGTCACATGGTTTGGAGACACTTGTTGGACTGGACAAACTGCAGTTATTACCAGCGGGAGGGGTCGGTGTTACCTGTTCAGGTGAGGCTGTCTTGCCCGTCCCGATGGCCCACACAGGTTCATATGCCAGAACCACTTTCCCCCAGTCCTTCACGTTCTCTGGAACACATAAAAAAAACAATATTTATGAACTAAAAAAGTATTTTCTAATATTTAACATGATGATGTAGTCACGCAAACATAGGTTAGTCTATATTGACTACCTTTCATTTCCGGGATTGCTCAGGTGCCGCCGGAAATTCCTCCGGATGTCCCTCATTTAGGCCGGATGTCGGTTAGAAGATTTATTTATTTATATTAGGACAATGCACATTAATCATCATTTCTGTAAATGCGCCAGTGTTAGCCAGTCGGCTAATTTTCAACTGTAGTCCTAGTCGCATGCATGTCTTTACGTTACCTTCCGCTTTCTTTGTGTTGGCGTTCTAAACTCCGGTGGATTTCTGAGGACTATGGTTAACTGCTGCTCAGATCTCTGCAGGCTAAATCCAGACAGCTAGCTAGACTATCTGTTGCACGACTAAAAACAACCTTTGAACGTACACGTTCCGCCAAAACAAGTTCCTTCCCGAGGCTATTTTACAGAGGCACAGTGGCTCCGTCCTGCACTCAGCGGCCCCAAAGACGATTGTGATTGGTTTAAAGAAGTGCCAATAAACCACGAGCACATTTTTCTCCCATCCTTGAATGCTGTGTGGACTCGCCAGACCCTCCTCCGCAGCGCTGTGGAGGGAGGTCTGGCAATGCAAGACAATGCAAGCACTGATCACTGAGGTAAAACACCCCAAATCACTGTTTCACAGAACAGAAGAGAAACATTCATACTGAGCAGCTGAATGAGTTCAGTCTTTTTTTTTTTTTTTTCTTAACAGTTTCAGAAGGAATAACAGCAAATCACATTGGCGTACGCTAACAGAAAAGGTCAATCTATTTCAGACCAAGAAACATCCAACAGGCAGAGCAGCGCTGCAAGGATCCGTCAGTTCTGTAACTTGTTTTCTGTGAGCTCTCAGAAGAGAAAGTCATGCGTTAACAGAGGAACAAGACGACTGGGTCTCAAGAAACAGCAGAGACCACTGACCTATTTGCATTTTAAATCAGCGTGTAGCCTACTTTGAGTACAGAAGTGGGCTGCGAGTAACCAGGGAAAAGACCCTCAATAAAATCTTGTAATATCGGACTGCACACTGAGTGGAACAGGTTTTTCAGATAGATGGACCTATATGAACAGAGGTTATTATTGCTGTATGGGTTGTTGATGTTCCGCAATCCCACGGTGATGGAAAAGTCACCTCATGTCCTGATTATAATTTTTTTAATAACCTTTTTTGGTGTGAAATCTTCATCAGTGTATAAATAAAAACAGTGAATTCTCTTCATAAAGAAAAAACCTCAGGAAAACCGTAAGAAGATCCACAAGACCAACAATTTAATAATAAAAAAAAGATGTACTGTAACGAATAAAGAAAAAAACAATAAAAGAAAATTTTAAAAGAAAAGAAACAATATAGAAAAATATTTAAGAAAAATTAAAGCGGCAAGCAGCGATGGACGGGCCCTCGCCCCTCCCGATGCTAAACAAAAATTTAATAACTTCTCATCTTTGAAGTCTTTAGATTGAACAGAATTTTTTTATATTACAAGATCTGAAAATGGCGAAATGTGCACTAAAATTACACAGTAAATTGAAAATTGCTGACTTCCTGTTGGGTTTAGGGTACAACCCCAAGAGGCTTTTTTGTACATCGTAACATGTTACATATGCGTACCAATTTCCGTTAGTCTACGTGAAAAGTTAAAAGAGGGAGCTTTTACTTTGAAAACTGTACTTGGGCTCTATTGAGCCATTTTGTCACAAGCGAGCACGAAACCCATAACATTGGTGAGTTTTTGAGCATCTTAAGCCCCTCAAAAATGTGATTCATTGAAGAGATTTATAAACAGCCGTTTCAATAGGGCCTTCTCTGACCGACACTTCTCGGGCTCAAATAATATAATAAAATAAAAAAGGTATACAATTGTGATTTCTTTTGCTTACCTGCAATGACCTGCGTCTGAGCGTAGACGACTTCTTCTGTGGTGCCTGCTTCCCGCTCCTCCAGCTTTTCTCCGACGCAGGCGATCACGCCCAGATCACTCTCCAGAGCGTGAGCCACCTGAGAGCCAAACCACAGACTTGAGACTTTACCTGGATCTGCACGCTCGATTACAAAATATTACAACCGACAGGCTTTAATTCACTGAATGCTTCCACAGATTTGTAGTGGAATAGAATTAAAATGGAAAACTAGTCCAGATTAAAATTCTAAATATTAGCCTTTGTCTTAAAGCTACAGTGGGTAGTTCCTGCCCCCCCCAGAGCACCAACCCCACCCCCTCCTCCACGCAATTGCTAGTAGCCAAGGAGGACACGGATGATTAAAAAAACATGACGGACTCTTCAGAAGAGGTCATTATCTTCACTCGAGTTTCTGCACGCGAAAGTCGCCAGACGACACCATTTTCTAAACACAGCCATACTAAGAAATACAGAGAGAGTTGTGTGGAGCTGATAGTCTTAATTAGCTTTGTATCAACTCATTTAGCAATGGCTTGAATGTAACAGGCGTTCAATAATATAAAAAAGTTACTCACTAAAGCCTTAAAGAAGTGCCTTATAAAAAAAAAGCTAATGACACTTAACATGGTGGGCCTGGTGTATAGCTACAGACACGGCACCCCTTCTCTTCATAGTCATCAGATTCGTCTACCAACCCTTATAGAACTGGCTCAGCTTTGCCTTGCACCAGCTCTTAATTATGCTGTTAGAGTGCTGTTATGGGACTTCCTTTGACACACTGAGCTCCTCTCTCCTCCCATCTGTGTGCATCCATGTCCCAGAAATGCTTGTTACTAACTTATTAACTTATTCCCCGGAGTCCTTATGTTTTTTCGCCCAGCAGTTTTCCTTGGATTAGGGTGGCACCTAAATCATGGTTGCAGCTGTTGCCGTGGTCCTGCTCTGCGACCTGCTACGCCCTGCAGTGCCCTGCTACACCCTTCACTGGAAATTGTGGACATTCTAGTCAAAGGTGCGCTCACCTTTGCTCACGCAGTGAAACGCCGGAGGAGAGGGAAACGGGCTGGTGCGCTGGTGCGTCTCCGCCAGCGAGGATTACGCACACCGTTACCGGGCACATTTCTCTCTAACGTGCGCTCACTGCCCAACAAACTGGAGGAATTACAACTGCTGTTGGTTGGAAACAGGGACTTTTCTTCATCTGCTGTTTTGTGCTTCACGGAGACGTGGCTCTGTGGATTAATACCGGACTCTGCGCTGCAGCTGGCAGGCTTCCAACTCTACAGAGCGGACAGAGACACGGACCTCTCCGGCAAAAACTAAAGGTGGAGGAATCTGTTTCTACATCAATAGCGGGTGGTGCAACGACGTGACAGTGATCCAACAGTATTGTTCTCCTGAACTGGAATCTTACATCATAAACTGTAAGCCTTTTTTATTCACCCCGTGAGTTCCATTCATTCATTCTGGTCGGTGTTTACATCCCGCCGCAGGCCAACGTGCAGGTCGCACAGCGCATGCTTGCCGACCAGATACTATGTGTGGAGCGGACCAACCCGGACTCCCTAGTTATTGTCCTTGGTGACTTTAACAAAGGAAACCTCACTCATGTACTACCTAAATACAGACAGCATATTAAATGCCCGACTAGAGAGGAGAACATTCTGGATCACTGTTACACCACAGTCAGGGATGCTTTTCACGCCGTCCCCGTGCTGCACTTGGACACTCTGACCATGTCATGGTCCACCTGATCCCCCACCTACAGGCAGAAACTAAAGCTCTGCAAACCTGTTGTGAGGACATCAAGGAAGTGGACCAGTGTAGCTGTGGAGGATCTACAGGCGTGCTTGGACTCTACTGACTGGGATGTGTTCAGGACTGCTACCAACAGTCTTGATGAGTACACAGAGGCTGTGACGTCATACATCAGCTTCTGTGAGGACTGCTGTGTTCCATCATGCACCAGGGTGAGTTTCAACAATGACAAACCCTGGTTCACAGCCAAACTCAGAAGGCTAAGGTTGGACAAGGCAGAGGCGTTCAGGAGTGGAGACAAAAACAGACTTAAAGTAGCAAAGTACAAGTTTAGCAAGGCGGTAAAAGAGGCTAAAAAAGCGGTACTCTGAGAAACTCCGAAACCAGTTCTCAGCAAACAACTCTGCTTCTGTCTGGAGAGGGCTTAAACAGATCACCAGCTTCAAGCCTAAAGTCTCCCACTCCACCAACGACCGGCGCCTAGCCAACAAACTTAATGAGTTCTACTGTCGCTTTGAAGGACAAAGGGTCGGTCCTGTAACCATCCCCCCTCAACACCTCCCAACAAAGGGTCTTCCCTGATTCCATCCCCCGCGACACCTCCCAACAGCTACAGCTACAGTGCATCACCTCCACCTCCCCCCCCCTTAAGGTCCCCCCCCCCCACCCCCCCACCCACCTCAGCGGCGACTCTCTCCATCAATGAGAAAGACGTCAACAGACTGTTCAGGAGACAGAACCCCAGGAAAGCTGCTGGACCGGATGCTGTCTCCCCATCCAGCTTGAAGCACTGCGCTGACCAGCTGTCTCCGGTGTTCACAGACATTTTCAACACCTCGCTGGAGACATGTCACGTGCCAGCCTGCTTCAAGACCTCAACAATCATCCCCCGTTCCCAAGAAGCCAAGGACCGCAGGCCTTAATGGCTTCAGACCCGTCGCCCTGACCTCTGTGGTTATGAAGTCCTTTGAGCGCCTTGTGCTTTCACACCTCAAAGCCATCACCGACACCCTCCTGGACCCCCCCCTGCAGTTTGCCTACAGAGCCAATAGGTCTGTAGATGATGCAGTCAACCTGGCCCTCCACTACATCCTCCGGCACCTGGACTCTGCAGGAACCTACGCCAGGATCCTGTTTGTGGACTTCAGCTCTGCCTTCAACACCATCATCCCAGCTCTGCTCCAGGAGAAGCTCTCCCAGCTTGGTGTGCCTGACTCCACCTGCAGGTGGATCACTGACTTCCTGTCTGACAGGAAGCAGCATGTGAAGCTGGGGAAAGACATCTCCGACTCACAGACCATCAGCACCGGATCCCCTCAGGGCTGTGTTCTTTCTCCTCTACTCTTCTCCCTGTACACCAACAGCTGCACTTCCAGTCACCAGTCTGTCAAGCTTCTAAAGTTCGCGGGACGACACCTCCCTCATCGGACTCATCTCTGATGGAGACGGAGTCCGCCTACAGGTCGGAGGCTGACCACCTGGTGACCTGGTGCAAGCAAAACAACCTAGAGCTCAACGCTCTAAAGACAGTGGAGATGGTTGTGGACTTCAGGAAGAATTCTGCCCCACCTGCCCCTATCACACTCAGTGACTCCACAATTAACATTGTGGAGTCTTTCCGCTTCCTGGGAACTACCATCTCCCAAGACCTCAAGTGGGGGCTGAACATCAGCTCCCTCGTCAAAAAAGCACAACAGGGGATGTACTTCCTGCGGCAGCTGAAGAAATTCAGCCTGCCAAAGACAATGATGGTGCACTTCTACACAGCCATCATTGAGTCCATCCTCACATCCTCCATCACCATCTGGTACGCTGCTGCCACTGCCAAGGACAAGGGCAGACTGCAGCGTGTCATTCGGTCAGCTGAGAAGGTGATTGGCTGCAATCTCCCACCGCTCCAGGACCTTTACGCCACCAGGACTCTGAAGCGTGCTGGAAAGATTGTGGCTGACCCCTCCCACCCGGACACAAACTCTTTGAGCTACTCCCCTCTGGCAGGAGGCTGAGGTCCATCAGGACCAAGACCTCACGTCACAAGGACAGCTTTTTCCCCCTCCGCCACTAGCCTTATTAACAAGGCCCGGAATCCACCCTGACTCTCTCCACACCCACCTCTGGCTCTACATGCCACTGTACTTAATCTGCTCTTTTTTATCTTAACTGTTACTCTTATTTTATTATGTTACATCCTGTGTGTGTACATATACACATATATTTATATATTTATACTTATATTGTCTGTTCTGTTAACCTGTTTGTTTAACTTATTTTAGATAATGTGTGACATGCACCTACGACACCAAAACAAATTCCTTGTATGTGTAAAAAATGTACTTGGCAATAAAGCTTTTCTGATTCTGATTCTGATATGCCCTGGTATGCCTTGCAGTGCCCTGCTACGTCCTGCTACACCCTGCTACGTCCTGCAGTGCCCTGCTACGCCCTGCTACACCCTGCTACGTCCTGCAGTGCCCTGCTACGCCATGAACTACTACAACTACTATTTCTAGTCACTGTTCCATTATGTTTATTGTGACTATTATTGCCACTGTTCATCACACCCCCAACCGGCACCGTCAGACACTGCCTACCAAGAGCCTGGGTCTGTCCCAGGTTTATCCCTAAATGGAAGTTTTCCTCACCACCCGAGGTTTCTGCCTAAAAAGTTTTTTTTCACCACTGTCGCACTAAATGCTTGCTCTTGGGGGAATTACTGAAATTGTTGGTTCTTTGTAAATGATAGAGCGTGGTCTAGAGTCTTGAGATAACCCTTGTTATGATTTGATATTATAAATAAACTTGAATTGAACTTAACAGCGTTTTGGGATTGAACAACGTCCACGTCCACACAGGCTGCCTCCAAACACAAAGATTTTTTTCCGTAGCGAGAGGAAGTGCCTCACCTTCTGACCAATCAGCTCGTCACTTTCCCCAAACACGTGACGGCGCTCAGAGTGGCCCAGTATCACCCAGTCTGCCCCGCAGTCCTTTATCATGGCCGGACTGGAGCGAGAGGAAACATGTTAAAGTCACAATTGGTCACAGACGCGATGTATGATTTTACAAAAGGTTTAATGTGATACATGTACAAGTTTGTACTGTAAAGACAAGGCAGCTTTATTTATACACTGTAGCACATTTCAGCATCAAGGCGATTCAAAGTGCTTCACATAAAACATTGAAAAGCAGTTAAAAACATTTGTTAAGGGGAATTAAAAAAAAGTAAATTAGATTAAGAGAGGTATAAAATACAATATTAAAGGTAACAGAGCAGTGTAAGAAAGGAACAATTACTTGTGAATTGGTCTGTGCAATTATTCAAATTTTAAATCACGATTTCGATTTTGGCTCCCAACGATCACAAAAACAATGTAATCGAGACAAAAACGATGATTTTGCACATTGCGTTTTGCAAGCAAACTCTTATTTGGTCTTGTGTTCTGAAGGGGAATTCAAAAAGTTCAAACGGGAAAAGTATTAGGGGAAATTTCACAGTTCAAGGTGTTTTCACTGTTGATTCGTTTAACTGTTTTTTAAAGTTCAATAAATGCAAAATCATGTTAAATAATCGTGATTTTAAAGTGACCAAAATAATTGTGATTATGATTTTTTTTTTCATGATCAAGCGGCCCTAATGTGAGTGTGAGGATTTCCTGCAAAGCACTAACATTAAATTATGTCTCCATATCCTCAATGAGAAAACGTATTTGAGTATTCCTCAGCCTGCCGTCTAATTAATAAGTCAGACTGCATCGTGAATAGTTCACGAGTGCATTCTTTCAGTGGGTGAGATACCTGATCTCCCCTGTAAACGCTCCCTTGGCCACATTGTAGCAGTTCTGGGCTGCGACGCCGATCCTGAGATCAAGACAGCACCGAGCAAAGTCCAGGTAGATGGAGGGGGGTGCACACACCACCTCTGGAAAAAAAAAATCAGATCATCGTGACTTTAATTTCATCTTTGTCTGTGCTAAGACTTTTTCTATTTCTTTTCTCACTTTCTACCAGAAGAAGTGTCCCATGGCGATGCCAAAATGGGCCTTTTGGCCCTGGACTGAAAAGGGTAATTTAATTAAAATTGGGTTACATTCATTTTCAGGGGGAGGTCCATCGCTGATAGCTGCAGTCTGCCGTGGCTAGCTCATTCTGAAGTACTGCAACAACATGTTTAGGTTCCTAAGTTTAATAATGTTTTATAGTTTCAAAAACCCTTTATGTTGTTGTCACTTTGGTGTTCCACTCTGAATACTTCTTATTAGTTGAAGCCCTGTTGAGAATGGCCAAAAAAAAATCAAAAAGCAACTCAACAAACAAGCTCACATATAAACAGTTTTATATAAAGAATTTAAAAAAAGCTGCAGGTCAGGATCAGCAGTGGTGGAAGAAGTACTCAGATCCTTTAGTTAAAAAAAAAAAAGGAAAGATTATTTTTGGGGCTTTTATGGGCTTTAATTGACAGCTTGAAGACAGGAAAGGGGAGAGAGAGAGAGCGAGGGGGTGACATGCAGCAAAGGGCCACGGGTTGGATTTGAACCTGCGCCACAGCCAAGGACTCCAAAGCCACATGGGGCGCAAAACTCTTCCCGGTGAGCCTGAGGTCGCCCCTTAGATCTTTTACTTTAGTAACTTCACTTTAAAAGTTAACCCAAATGTAAAAAGTATTCATGCATTAGTCCTGCAATCAACATACTTAAATACATGTACAAAATTACATTTTCTTAAAATGTCCCATATTGTAAAAAGATGATACAACTATTGTTTATTTAAATGATATCTGGTGGGTTTGGCGATAGCGATTTCAGGGCTGTTTCGTGTTAAACAAAAAGGATCTTACTCTTTAACAATCTCTGTAGGGATCCTTTTTTTCCCCAACAGTTTTTGACATTTTATAGACCAAACAACTAATCGATTAAAGTCGAGAAATTAAATCGACAGATTAATCCACAATGAAAACAATCGTTAATTGCAGCCCTAAAAATGAGCACAACCATAAACATATCTACAGCAGGAAAATGCAACATTCACATAGATGCAGCAGAAATATGAATCCAGAAACATAAGATATAATAGGAAAACACTGACAGGGAACATTTCACTGAACAATGAATACTTTTGCCTTAAGTAGCCTACTTTAAGTAGATGTGTGTGTGTGTGTGTGTGTGTGTGTGTGTGTGTGTGTGTGTGTGTGTGTGTGTGTCCTACATTTAGCAGATAATACTTAAGTTCAGTACTTGAGTAAATGTACTTAGTTACTTTCCACGAGGATAAGCAGAAACGTCAGAGGCCTTTATGCAACTCATCCTGATCACGTGACTGCCAATGTCAGTGCGTCATCTGAGCAGCAGCAGCAGCATCATCTCCTCTCTGATTCTTTATCGATTAGTTTTTTTTTTTATTGATCTCTGCATCATAAAACCTGCAGACAGTTCATTTGCAGACTGTGTGTAACCCCCAGGGACGCGTTAGTCGATCAGTTACCGGTCTGGTCGTGCAGGCTGGCGGTGTTCAGGGTGGTGATCAGCTCCTCCAGGCTCTCCCTGGTGCCGTTCATCTTCCAGTTTCCTCCCACGAAGAAGCTCCGGAGCGCCATGGCCGGCTGAAGGTGGCGGATACCCGGTTAAGAAGAGGAGGAGAGGTGGTGGAGGTCCGGAGGAACACTTGAGCTGCAGGATGATACTCCGCTGGTGTGTACGTCAGGGGCTGTCGGAAATATCAGAACCCAACACCGGCAAAAAAAAAATGAAGAGAGCCAAACTGTTTTTATTTGGAGCACTACCGCCACCTGTTGTTACAATGAAGGATGACATGCCTCTTTGGACCGAAAGGCAATAAGTCAATCTTTTAATACATAAAACTGCACAGACATTGACATTGATCAGGGCATTACAATGTGCTTTTAAACCATTTGATGTTTTTAATAGAATTAGATGGAAAAATACCAAAGACTTGGTAGTAATTAAATATGTTCATGGGAGCATTATCTAATGTGTGGACTCTATTTTTCCATCTTTAACATGTTTTTCTGCACCTATAGTATTTGTCATCTGGAAGTACTTTTGTAAACCTTACACACACTTCCAGTACAGCACTCATTCCTGTATATAGTACTTTATTTTCTTATACTGGGACTCAGATGTCATTTTCTCCTCCTTTGAGAAACATTTTACCAGACTCCAAAAAGACAAAAAAAGTTTATTTGGATGTTTTTTTCAATATTTTATCATTTCAGCTAAATGTTAAACTTTATTGCATATAAAATGTATTTATCAGCATAAAAACCTAAAGGCTGTTTTTAGTACTCAGTAAACGTTTGGTGGGAAAATACAGTACTTGATTGAGGCCTACATATGTAGTTTTTGTCAGCCTAAAAGTTGTTAAATGTAGGCTACACAACATAGACCTATGTAATCATCTAAAAATACTCAAGTCGGCCTGTAAAATATCTACCAATTGTTAGATTTTGATATAAACTCCCAGAATGCTAAAAAGACTCCAAATCCCAGAATGATGTACTTTATATTTCTGTCCATGTCTGGCAGCTCCCTCTTTCTCATGGCTTTATATAGACAGGCGTATGTCTTTCCAAATCATGCCCAATCAATTTAATTGACCACAGGTGTACTTCAATCAAGGTGAACAGCTCAAACGATGATCAAGAGAAAGGGGAGTCACCTGAGCTGAATTTCAAGGGTCTGAATATTTGTGTCAATGTGATATGCCATTATTTTTCTTTGCAAACATTTCTAAAATCCTGTTTTCACTTTGTCATTATGGAATATTGAGTGTATACGTGTACATATAGGAAAGGTTTAATTCAAGCCTTTGGTACAGACAAGGCGAAGCAACAGCTGTCACTGTGCAAAAAATAAATACATACATTTATGTTGTCAATAAATAACAATAAATTATTGTTGTACCAGCAACATCTCCGTTTTGTTTTTCACTGTAGAAAGCTCAAATGTCATAATGATTTGCCAATGCAAGAGAGTACCGGCCCCCTTGTATTCTTCACTTCCACTCCAAGCACTGCGTTGACCATGAACTTGTTGTCCTTTGGGGTCAAAATTTAAATTTAAATTTTTTTGGCACTTTTCCTGACATTTTTGTCCTATTTTTGTATGCTTTTGATGCTTTTTAAAACGTTTTTGCCACTTTAGCTTTATTTTTTTTGATTCATGGTCAATGAACCTAATGTACATGACATTATACCAAATTGTTAAGTTAAAAAAAGCAGAAATTATGAATTCTTTTGACTATTAGTTAAGACCAGAGGATGCTATGAAATTGGATAAAACCAAAATGTTATGTAAATAATATATTTTTTTATATTTTTTATTATTTATATTATACAACGTACATCCATGTTATTTTTGGGCAATTTGGTTAAAAGAAACCCATATTTCTGATATGAAAAACTTTGAAAATTAGTCAAATTTGACCCGGGGAAAACACAAGGGTTAACACACACAAACACACAGACTCTGACGTGGTGTTAATGCAGATATCTATGTTTATTAGAAAGATTTTCAACAAACATTTTGTCTTTTTACAGAGGAACTGCACAAGTGCAAAATGCAGCTGAACCCAGGGGAGTAAAATGTGAAATGTGTTTTCACAGGTCAGACCGCCAGCCTGGCTCCGCCTTTATTCATCTGGGCACTGGGTCGTCGAATTTTCACGGTGAGACGGTGTGTGTGTGGGGGGGGAGGGAGTGGGGGCTCAGCGGCAGCCAACTTGGATCAAAAGGCCTGCTGGTTGTTAGCAGGGGACCCAAGATGGCATCTCTGTTACCATACACATACACTCTGGATATGTGCAGCCCCAGAAAAAAAATGAAGAAGAAATAAAGACGCTGTACATAGACTCTTCATCCTAATGTGTTAAAACTATAAAATACAAACAAATGTACATGCCGATCTTTCATCTATAGAAGTGCAGGGCTCTTTTACAGGTCAAAGACAATAAAAATAGATCTGTAATCCTACAGTCTTATTTTCGATATTCAAGTGTTTTTCTTTCTCTTTTTGTATTGTCAAAAATCTATTTGTGTTTAATTGACATTCTCAATAAGAGCTTATTTTCTGCTCGGTAATCATTCTGAATAACGTGCTATTTTTTAATTATTATTATTATTTTTTTTATATTTTAAAGTGTTTTAAATCATCCCGACAACAATAAAACTCTCTTGTACATACAGCGGAATGCATCGTGCGCTGTTTCCCTGACGCCATTTATACAACGTGACTCATTTGCAACCTCTCATGTTTTGCATACGTGAACGAGGAAGAAGTAGAGAGGGAGAGAGAAAGAGAGAAAGAGAGGAAGATCTGCGCTCCAAACACCGGCGCCAAAATATCCTCCGACCTCACTTGTTTATTTTCCTCCCATCTTCTCCTCCCTATCTTCACCCTTTTCCTCCCCCTTTTCCTCCTCTTCCTCTCCTCCTCTCCCTCGCCCGGTGTTTTCCTCCGCCGGGACGCCTCAGTTCCACAGTTTGAGGAAGCTGTCCCAGGATCCTGTGCAGACGCCCATACCGTCATCGGGGACGCCGGTGCAGCTCACCCTGTTGTCATGGCCGGACAGCACACCTGGGGGAGGAGAGGAGGAGAGGGTATAGAAAAGAAATGAAAGGAAAGAAAAGGAGAGACAGTATGCAAAAGAAAGGAATGAAAGGAGAGGGAAAGCACAAAAACACAGAGAAAGAAACAAGAGGGAAGGAGAGAAACGAAAAGGAAAGAAGAGTGGAGTAAAGAGCATGGATAAGGAAGAAAGAAGGGTAAAGAAAGGAGAAAAGAAAAGGAAAGATTGAAAGGGAACGAGAGGAGAGGAGGCAAAAGGGAGAGGAAAGGAAACAGATGAGGGAATAGAAAAGGAGGGTATGAAAGTGAAGGATGAATAATTAAGAGAAGAATATAGAAAAGAAATGAAGGGAATGGAAAGAAGAGGAGAGGTAGTGTGCAAAAGGACGGAATTAAAAGGAGAGGAAAAGCAACAAAACGACAGAGAAAGAAACAAGAGGGAAGAAGAGAAGAAAAGGAAAGAAGAGGGGTGTTGAGAGCATTGAAAAGGAAGAAAGAAGAGTAAGGACAAAAGCGAGAATGAAAAGAAAGATTGATAGAGAAGGAGAGGAAAGGAAAGGAAAGGAAATGAAAGAAGAGGAGGCAAGGGGAGAGGAAAGGAAACAGGTGAGGGAATGAAAAAGGACGGCATGAAAGTGAAGGAAAAAAAAGGAGGAGCAAAAGGAAAAGAGAAGAGGAAAGAAGAGAGGAGGGAAAAGCATGAGAAGTGAAGAAAGGAAAGAAGACAAGATGAGAGGAAAGGAAACAGGAGAGAGGGAGTGGAAAGAAGAGACTATCATTCACCTGATTACATCAACAGTCTGATCTCATGTGATATTTGTATTTTTGTATTTTTTTTGCCACTAGTTGTTTGAAAAATTACAAAATGTTTATTTATTTTTTCTCAATCAATTTAAGAATAACAAGCTGTTGTGCTTCTGTTGGATATATATATATATATATATAGAGAGAGATATATAGATATATATATATAGATATGTAATTTGGTGTTGCCTATTTTATTAATCTTTTAGCAAAACACACAAGGAAACACATCTCATAAAGTCCATTTTTTAAGCCTTCTAGATTTCAAAAGTTGCGTAAGTTAAGTTTCCGCATTATTGATGTTTTTCGTGATGCTAATTTTAATGTTGTCTCAATCCCTGAGTGATTGCATGATAAGAGTTAAGTGTGAATGATTGTCTTTGTCTCTCCCCTTCCTCAAACTAACATTAACCTCCACTCTGAAACCTCTGCGGGCCATTTATTACTCTGAAATTAGATTCATAACTCTTAGATGCTTAAAGGTCCCATGGCATGAAAATGTCACTTTATGAGGGTTTTTTAACATTAATATGAGTTCCCCCAGCCTGCCTATGGTCCCCCAGTGGCTAGAAATGGTGATAGGTGTAAACCGAGCCCTGGGTATCCTGCTCTGCCTTTGAGAAAATGAAAGCTCAGATGGGCCAATCAGGAATCTTCTCCTTATGAGGTCATAAGGGGAAAGGTTACCTCCCCTTTCTCCGCTTTGCCCGCCCAGAGAATTTGGCCCACCCATGAGAGAGAGAGAGACATCATGGCTTGCAAACGAGCGAAGCATGGCAGTAGGTCAAGGCCACACCCCCACCCTCCACCTTGCCCCCCCCTCTCCTCCTCCTCAATAGCATTTAAAGCTACAGACACAGAAATGGCACATCCTAAGGAAAGCTCATTGTGGGACTGGCTCTAGTAGCTGTAACTCTGCACCAAGGCTGAATTTAGGAAAAGAGACTTCAGATACAGTATTAGGGGACCACTAAGGTCTATATAAAAGAGACTTCAGATACAGTATTAGGGGACCACTAAGGTCTATATAAAAGAGACTTCAGATACAGTATTAGGGGACCACTAAGGTCTATATAAAAGAGACTTCAGATACAGTATTAGGGGACCACTAAGGTCTATATAAAAGAGACTTCAGATACAGTATTAGGGGACCACTAAGGTCTATATAAAAGAGACTTCAGATACAGTATTAGGGGACCACTAAGGTCTATATAAAAGAGACTTCAGATACAGTATTAGGGGACCACTAAGGTCTATATAAAAGAGACTTCAGATACAGTATTAGGGGACCACTAAGGTCTATATAAAAGAGACTTCAGATACAGTATTAGGGGGACCACTAAGGTCTATATAAAAGAGACTTCAGATACAGTATTAGGGGGACCACTAAGGTCTATATAAAAGAGACTTCAGATACAGTATTAGGGGTACCACTAAGGTCTATATAAAAGAGACTTCAGATACAGTATTAGGGGGACCACTAAGGTCTATATAAAAGAGACTTCAGATACAGTATTAGGGGACCACTAAGGTCTATATAAAAGAGACTTCAGATACAGTATTAGAGGACCACTAAGACCTATATAAAAGAGACTTCAGATACAGTATTAGGGGACCACTAAGGTCTATATAAAAGAGACTTCAGATACAGTATTAGGGGACCACCAAGGTCTATATAAAAGAGACTTCAGATACAGTATTAGGGGACCACTAAGGTCTATATAAAAGAGACTTCAGATACAGTATTAGGGGACCACTAAGGTCTATATAAAAGAGACTTCAGATACAGTATTAGGGGACCACTAAGGTCTACATAAAAGAGACTTCAGATACAGTATTAGGGGACCACTAAGGTCTATATAAAAGAGACTTCAGATACAGTATTAGGGGACCACTAAGGTCTATATAAAAGAGACTTCAGATACAGTATTAGGGGACCACTAAGACCTATATAAAAGCATCCAAAAAAGCACAATGTCATGGGACCTTTAAATGTATATAGACTTCTAACAGAGTTCAATTCTCAGTTTGTTTTTCTACATTTATTCATCATGAAATCCTGAATAAATCGACTCCCCCCCAACACTCACCAACTTTCTCTCCCTTCAGTGTGTCCCAGATGTGGCAGTTGAAGTCGTCGTAGCCGGCAAAGAAAAGGCGTCCTGAGTTGGAGAGAGCTACAGACGTGACGCCCGAGTTCAGGGTGGAGTCCTGGTAGTTCATCACCTCCTGGTCGGAGCGCAGGTCGTACATCTTGCAGGAGCAGTCATCGGAGCCTGTGATGAAGCAATGTCCATTGGGCATGTACTGAGGCGGGAAGAGAAGAAGAAGAAAAAGCTTGTGTTTGTATTCATTTGTGGCACTGATTTTAAAGGTCCAATGTGTGAGAGAGAGCTCACAGTAGCGATCGTCACGGCTGTGTATATGACTTTAATAAGGCCAACTTGAAGAAAAATTGCATTAATTGCATTTTGTGTCTGTTATGAGGCACAAAGACACTCTTTAGAATATTCATCCACAACTGGCATTTTAGCTAAATGGGAGCTTTGATCATTAGCTGCAACCCAGTTTGCTAGCATTGATTTTGGTCGTGTTTTTTTTTTTCTTCCTATCGACAGTACTCTGAGCCATCTAGCAATCAAGATTCAGGTAAAAATCGAGTTCTCTGGAGTTCTCCTTTAAGTCAATACAATTGAGATACTGAGTATCAACCCACATGCAAACAATTTAAAGAAACATTGATGTTTAAACATATTCAGCACTCATAATCTGTTTTATTTTCCCCTGGAGAAAAATTGGCTAGTGGAAAATCTGATTGGCTGGTACCTTTGAAAATCCACTAGTCACGTTGGCTGGTGATTAAAAAAGAAAAAGAAAGAAGTGAATTTAAAGCCCCGCTCACATTGATGGCGTTGATGTCGCTGGTGTGTCCGGAGAAGGTCTGCTTGCAGGTCCCTTCCCTCAGGTCCCACAGCTTGGCCAGAGAGTCACAGGCTCCAGAGATGAAGGTGTTCATGTCGGCGGAGAGAGCCAGCGACATGCAGTCTCCAATGTGGTTGGTGAAGATGAGCTTCTGCTTGCCAGTCTCCAGGTCCCACAGACAGCTGGAGAGGAGAGGGAGGAAGAGCGGTTTGAGTGCAAGGAGGGAATGAAAAGGATCAAACACATTTGGGTCTAACCATTATTGGGCCTGACTTCTTTGGATCAGGTTTTTTTGGGGGGTGAATATTCATTTATAAATGCCAGTTTTGAGTAGCTTTTCCTCTGCTCCGTTTCATATCGGACCTGTGAAAACCAAACTATGAGGATCGTGAAGCTTCCAACGGGACACAGCGTGTTCGGATCTCTCAGAAGTGAGATCCAAAAACGTACCCGCAATTACTGCTTTGGCCACAGGTGCCGGCCAAAAGAGAACAAAACGGATATCTTTGAGTTTTTAACTGAGTGGATTTGATTCGTCAGGAAATAGCCACGGCCAGGGGAGCAGTTTGGGATTCCAAACATGACATTTTGCAGATGTTTCCAGCCGACAATGATCAACGATAAACTCACCAGGTGGTGTCGCCGGAGGCTGTGAGGATCTCACCGTCGCTAAGGAAACGAGCGCAAGACAGGTAACCTGGGTGGGAAATGAACATGAACAATCAGTCCGACCGAACATCAACTCATTTATGTTTGTTCTTTCATGTAACGTCATCTTTCATTTCGATGTTGCCCCTGAGTGCGTGTTTTACCCCCAGGAAACAAAATGGCGCCGGAGGACGTCATCCTCACCTGTGTGCGCGTCCAGCTCCCTGAGGGTCTTGGGGCTGGCAGCCTTGATGTTGTACACTGTGCACATGTTATCCAGACCGCCGCTGGCCACCAGGTTACCGGAGGGGGCGAAGGAGACGCTCATCACCCAAGCTGACTTTAGTGGGACAGCAACCAACTGGGAAGTGGAAATTTGGTTAGTTTTTAGTTGATTTACAGCCTCCTTCACATATATCAGGGTATAACCTGCATTGGAAACCAGTCTTTGAAGGCTGTACTCTGTAAAAAAAAAATGCCTAAGAAATCCACAGTCATTTAGTAAGTTTGTGCACAGTAAATTATTGTACATACTGTTTCACAGTAGAATACTGGGTTACACTTGAAGGTATCTACATAAGAGTGACATGACACAGTCATGAATGTGTCAAAAACATTATAAAGAAGTCATAAACGTTTATGACATAATAAGTGTCATTCGGTTTTTGTCATGACAAGTTATGGTTGCGAGTTAGGGTTAGAGTTAGAGTTAGAGTTAGAGTTAGGGATAGGGTTCATGTGTCATGTCATGTCACTCTTATGTAGATACCTTCAAGTAAAGTGTTAGCGAATACTGTGTATTCAATTGAAAATGACAGTAATTATCAAACCCAAACAGAATCGGCAGATTTCTTCCCCCAGCTTTGTTCCCCCGGCTTTGTTCCTGAACGAAAATCTGCAGAATCTAGCTGGCTGTTTGTCTGCTTGGGTGGAGATGTGTTATCATTCTAAGTTTTATTTTAATTTGTTCAAAATCTGCGGACAAATTCAGCAAATTTCTGCGTCCTCAGATTACAGGCGTCCCTTGGTAATCGTTGAGCTGATCACAATAATCAACAACGCACTGTATAAAATCACACTAACAATTATGTACAGTAACTTGCTGTGTTTTATTGCTTACAGTGATGTGATCTTACCTTGTTCCCTGTGTAGCTGTCCCAGACGAGAAGCTTGCCATCCTGTGATGCACTGACCATTGACCTGTGAGAGAGACAAGAAAGTCACCTTCTGCGTTTGAAGAAATCATTATTATTTTTATTTATTTTTTAATTAAGACAACGTTGTGGGTCAGATGCCTGAGAGCAGAGACTCGTATTGCAGGCAGTACTGCTCCTCATCATCAATAAAGTCTATCTTGTCTTAAGCCTCATGTTGTCTTCGGGTCAAATTTTACCCGCTTTCAAAAAATAAGCGCTGAAAATGTAAAAAATAAAAAACCCCGGCAAATGTTAGGAAAAGCAACAACAACAATGAAAAAACTGTCAGAAACACTGAAAGAAGACCTACAAACTTTAGAAAAAGCGCCAAAAACGTCCAAGAAAAAGTGCCCAAAACATCGAAAAAGTCACAAAAACGTTGGGAAAAAAGCCATACAAATTTAGAAAAAAGTGACCAAAGCGTTGAAAAAAACTCATGTTTCTTAATATACCTGTTTCTTAAAGTTTAGTATATTGGAGCTTAAGCCCCATAAATGTTGGAGACAAACTTACAAAAATAATCTGACCAACAAGTCCTCTAAACCGTACAACGATACACAGAAGCATTTCATAAATTAGCACCCTCTATGGCGGCAGGAAATACGACTCCATATCTAAACCAGACAACGTAACTGTCACGGGTTCATTAATGTTGTCGCGCTTGTATTTCGTTACCTTCCTCTCTGCTTTCTTTCCAGCATAACTACTTTGGCCACTTGAGGGAGCCACCGTTATTACCGTAAATATGAGTCGTAATTGCTGCCGGAACAAACAACTTATGTGGACTGGGGGCAGGACTATCTGATAGGTGAATTAATACAGTGAAGTAACATTACATGTATCTACATTAAAGTGCGGTTTTTCTGAAGCTTCCACATTTAAACTACCCATTCTAGTCTGTAGCTATCCAGTCCAATGAGTAAAAAATAAAAATAATGTTATGACAAAAGTTCGTTCTTTCTTTATTTCTGTATGTCTGTGTGTGTCCAAAATGGGGAATGGAGGGGCTTCCACAGATACTTCACCAAACCATTCACCGTTTGTTTCTGCCTTTAGAGAAATATTGTAAAATAAGCCTGAGTTTCAGGGTCCTGGTACTGTGCGTGCTGGCTCACAGTCACCCTATCATGGTTTACATTGATATTGTTGTGCCTGTGCATCGGAAAAGTCTTTTTAAAACTGTAGTGTTCGGGCGGCAGAGAGACTCCTGTTCACCCTCTCGTCATCACCTGCTGTCAGCAGACCAGTGCAGCGAGTAGATTTTAGCCAGGTGACCCTTGAGGTTCTTCCTGAGCTTTAGCTGGACTCGGCCCACCGCGGACGCCCCTCCTGCTGCTGTTGCCATGGTGCCGTCATTCACAGCCTTACGGGCCGCCTGGTGGTCACATGGGGAGTTACATGTTGGTGTGAGAGAAGAGAAAGAAGAACAAGGGAGAGTAAGGAAGGTAAACTGCACCTAGATTTCCTCCCAACGTGCAGTTTGAAGTTGAGTTCATCAGGCTTATGTAATGCAGGCTCAATTAAAAGATGACACATTAACAGATGTGTGGGTGTTGTTGTAAGTAATTTCAACTTTATGTTTTAAAGGCATGAGGATAAGTAGTGGAAGTGACAGCAGCTTTCATGCAAACATGCAGCCCAAAGTGCCCCACACACCAACATTGAAACAACACAGACAAAAAAAACAAAATCAAAAATGAACTGACAATAAATATAATTTTGAGTGATTAAAAACGACAACAACAAAACAATACAATGTTAAATAAAAAACATAAAAACATAAAACTGAAAATATAGATAAAATAAACACCCGGGATGAAAATAATCCAAATTAATCCAAATTAAAAGTCAAGGCTATAATATTACTCCAAATTAAAAAACAGATTAAAAAGATAGGACTTTAATTTCTTTAAAATAAATACTAGATACTATAGAGTTGCTTTTCTATCGTAGTGACTATATAGTCACTACGATAGAAAAGCAACTCTATAGTATATCACTACGTCACTACAATAGAAAAGCAACTCTATATCTATATATATATATATATATATATATATATATATATATATATATATATATATATATATATATATACACAGTCACTGTCCAATACAAACCATGTATCTCCAATTTTGGTGATTATCTGGAGGAGTTGTTTACGAAGGGGTCTTTTTGGAGATACGTGGTTTTTTACAGGACCGCAACGCTATGTTTTGTGTAATCGGGGTGTCACAATGCTTACACATATTGTGAACCACCTTTATCAGGAAGCACTGTGTGTGTCAAGTTGCTCACCTCAATCTTTGTACGGAGGCTATCGCACTCCTTTTTCAGCGCATCCATTTCAGCTTTCTCAGCTGCCATGGCGACGTTTGCTAGGGGATGTTACTGACGGGAAGAAGAAAACTGTCACTCTGAAACAGGGAAAGAGGGACAAAGAGAGAGGACGGGAATAAAGAAGAGAAGACAATGCAATGTGTTAGTTAAGTAAAGTATCAGAACAACAACTCCTGCAGGAATTGACTGCCTCTGGGCCAACACTGTGTTTCCCCGACTGTTATGATACAGTACAGGTTCAGCAGAGGTTCATTGTGGACCAGGCTGTGCATCACTCAGGGACCCTGATAACCTTGATCTGGAACACATGGATTGCTGTTACAACATCAAATCTGGGGCAAAGATTAGACACATACCTGACAGGTTTAATCCCTCCCTAAACCCAAAGTTGTAATACCGTTATTAGTCTCACGCTGATCCAGCTATGATGTACTGTACAGAGTGCGAAGGGAGGGAGAGATAAACAAAAACGGTGACACGAATGTAAAGGAAAAAAAATACAAATTCTGACCATGGTAGGAAAGAAATAAAAGAAGCAGAAAGGAAAGATTGCACAAAGACTAGCAAAGTATACATAGATGTAGCAGAGACAGGATTTGGAAAGAGAAGAGAAGAACACCCATTGCGAAGGACAGAAGGAAAAGAAGGGAAGGAAGTGAAAAGGGGAGCTAAAACCTAATTTATACTTTTCTCAATGTATATGAATGGGTTGCAAAAAAACAGCTCCCCGAACTGTGTCAGTGAATTTCTAGAGTTACAAAGCTGAGCTTCAATGTTCAATATAGATTAATCAAACGTCACTTTTATTAACTGAATCTGATGTTACACTTTAGGGTCCCTTATCTCATAGAACTTCGGACCAGCTCATCTTGTGGTGGTGTTTTGACAATTTCGAGAGATCTAACGCAATTTTTCGTCCTTCATTATTCAGATGGAATTCAACTTTGATGATGATGATTTGGAGTTGTTTGTTAATTAACATCAGCTTTGCCAGGTCAACTCTTTTTTGGGGGGGCTGGGGTGCTTGTTAAGAAGAGAGTCAAATGACTGCATTTCTAAACCTTTCACTCCTCATATTAAATGCCCTCAGTGCCTTTCCTAACTGACTGGTTTCTTCACTTCAACTTAATTTTTATTTCAAGTCATGCGTGCACAACGTCAGGACATGCATGCATGCGTGGTTGACAAAATGCAAAAAAGGAATTTGTTATGTTACAGAAAATCAACAAGTAACTTCAAGGAACTGCCAGTTGTTAACTAAATGCTCCACCCTTTCTTGCATTGTTATGTTCATTCATATCACCAACTTTCATCTAAAGATGTGATTCAACACTGCAGTTTGTGGGGACACAGGAAGAAATTGAAACTTTTAGAGAAAATGATGGAACAATTTGAAAATGAATAATCGATTAATTAATTTGGTCATCATGCAGCTTCTCAAATGTGAGGATGTGCAGCTTTTCTCTGTTTGATATCATCCTACATTTGATATATTTATGTTTTAAAATCTTCAGTGGACAAAACGATCAACTTTAACATGTCACCTTGGCAAATTGTGATCCACTTGTTTTCTGACATTTCATTCAATCGAATCAATCGAAAGGATAATTGTGAATGGAAAGTTGCAGCCCTACGTACAGTATGTGTCTTGCACAATGAAATCAAAAGTTCATTTCAACGGACGAGTTGAAGGTTGAGCACAGGACTTTAAATCCCGGGCAGGAGATCTTAAGGGAAGCTTTATCTCCTGTCATCCGATTACTGACTGCTCTTTACCTCAGGATCAAAGAGAGAGAGAGAGGGGGGGAGATGTGGAGGGTCTCTTATAGTCAAACATCAGCATCTCCTCCTCTACTCTCCCCTTCTGTTATGTGATGGAAAAGATGGTGCATTTGTGCTCTCACACATACATGTCTCCACTCTCAAGTGAAACTATTTTCTAAAGCTAAAAAAAATTTAGAATTCCAAAGAACAATTGAAAATGTGTTTGTGTCAGTACGAAACAACATCAACCCAAGCTATACGGATCCTGCAGCGTAGAAATCGGCCAACTGAGCGAGCTGGATGAGGTTTGGCCTTGTGTGATGGATCAGGCTGCAGCTTACTGCTGCCACACCTGAGGCACCAATCCTCTTTGGCAGCTTCCCTACAATCCAAAGATCACCTTCAGAGGGTTTAAGGAATCATCACTTTGGATGCAGTCGTCAGGGGTGTAGCACAAAATTCTTGGCCCTGTAGAAAGGCATTTTCTATGGGCCCCATCCCCGCATCTACAGCTATTCATTCTAGCATCTTTTTGGGCCCTCTTGACATGAGGGCCCTGGGTACTCAGTCCCCTTTTTCCCCCCCAGTCTGACGCCCCTGGCAATCGTACATGGAAGAACTACTTCTATTACCCGCAAGAAACCGATTTGAAAACGTTAAGGAGCCTGTGGAGTGGAGAAGCCTTCTTGCATGAAAAATAAAAATAGAAAGAAAAAAAGAATTTTAAAACAGCTCAGAAGTCAACATTGGGTAAAATCGCTGTAAATGCACAAACTGCAGCTGCAGCTATATATGCAGCTATACAGTATATTTCATGGTTTGAAGGCAGCCATGTGCAGAAAATCGCCATTAATATACGAAAAGTTTCCCATCAGTTTCCTGTGTTGCACACTGAAGCAAAAGTCCACTTCCTGTTTTTTTTTTAAACTATCACAAAGTAAGATGATTCGTGCTTCCCAGCTTTTCACCGCAGCTCCAAACGTTCTCCAACAGCAGAGCAAGCTGATGAAGAGGGCACAACTACAGAAGAATAAAAGGAGAAACTCACCTTTTCCACACACAACGTGGGCCCTTCTCTTCTTCTGCAACCGTGCAGCTCCTGGTCCCAGACACCTCCGGCTCTTTTTTAGATTCCACAATCCCAGGGTGCACAACCTGGCTCCTCTGACGCTCTCCCCCGGCAGACTGATAGCAGCTTACTTGTGAGAAACTCTCTCTTTCTCTGTCCCTTCCTCCACGGTGAAGAACAGATGAGGATTGGAGGGGATGAAGGAGATAAGGGATGAAGGGATAAAGCTCAAAGATGGAAATAGAGAGGGAAGGAGAGGGAGAGAGAAATTTAGAGGGAGCATGGTGAGAGATGGTAAACCGATTGGAGGAAGAAAATGGGGTCATGAGGTCAAAAGACAAGATCAGGTGATGAAATAAAAGAAGTAGAGAAAAGGAACAGGTGGAGGTGAAATGTGAGAATATGAGCGAGGAGAAAAGAATTGTGGAGGTTTGCAAAGAAATGACACCTGTCGCATCTGAAAAAGACACCTATGAGAGAAGGAAACTGACACATCAGCCATGCACCTACCTAAATATGAAACAATATGCAGTTGTTTTATGCTTTGAGCAAACAGTTTGAATGCGTTCCGGGTGCAATGACAGCAAACTAAGAGCCAGAGCAAAGTAAAAATGGGCCTCATTACATCATCTTTGAATTGTTTAAAGGAAGCACGATGAATCATTTGCAATTTCTGATTCATAAATATGAGACTTTATTTTTTCTATTTCTTTGGTTCCTCTGATTTTTTTTTAGGTCCCCAGTGTCCTCTGACAACAGAGAGGTGACATTGTATTCTGATTTCTGGCATTGCAGTGCATGTTTTCTCTCAGGATGCAGGAGCGAGCATGGATAGTCTGGGCCAGAGGTGGACATGGGTGAATTGGTTTGTCAGAGCTAATGAGCTGAGCCCTGTTAATCAGGGTCTAATAGGATATCCGGGGATGGGCAATCTCGTTAGGGAATTAGAGCAGGTCAGGCTGAACGTGCGTCACGCCTGACACACAGAGAAGACAGGTACGACAAGTGGCTCAAGAGTCAAACACAGAGTTTCGCCCTTTAAAAATGTTCGACCAAAAAAAAAACAGACCAAATCATCTGCACTTTTGAAATAATTGGTATTGGAAATGGTCAAACGCAGGAGAGGCAGACAGTGAAGCAGGACAGGAGGGAGGTTTTTGGGTCGATCCATGACAGGATGTAGAGCAGGTATTGGCCTACAATGAGAGATGATCTCGTTCGGTCCGCCCCACACCTTGACATCCTGTAATCTGACTTGTGGGGAGATGTTCCTATTTTCTTCTAAGAAAGGAGGGTGGTTCGGGACCCCACATGGATAATAATCTATGTGATGTTACCTACATGGGGAGGTCAGAGGTCAGGATCAGCTACACAGTGACATCCTGGAGCTGGTAGAGATCCCGTGTCTTTCTCAATTACACAATCGCAAAGGTTAAAAGATGAAGGTTCGGGTGTCTAATGCAGCCTGCTGATCTGGCAACAGTTTACCTATTGTGATACAATCCGATCACGGTTGTTTTGTGGTTCGTATCCCATCATCTACTGGCTTCACCTCTGTTCACCAGTTGATTCTGAAAGGAGTTACGAAATCAAAGCGACACGAAGCAGGGTTCAGTTCACAATGTCCTAAAGGTTCAATGAGACACACAAGAATATATAAATTTTCTTACAATCGCTCCATTCACTTCGATGATGTGAGAGTAGATAGATAACAAAGAGGCTCCATGGAGTATGAAGATTGGTTTAAGGTAGGTTGACGCAGATAAATCCTCAGGAAGGAAAACAGGATAACAATTTAACAGCATCTCTACTGACTCCATGCATGTTTTAAATTATGAATACCAACTTCTGCCTTCTAACAGGCGATTTAGAGTCCCTTCGTTTATGTACAACAGGCTCAAGAACTCTTTTAAACATCAGTCTATCCTGTTGCTAAACCCAAATCAATCTGCTGCCAATTAAGATCTGGATCCGAGGATATCATGAAACATATATTTTTCTTTGTCATGGCTGTTGATGTGTCTTCATATTTGTACTATATGTGCAATTGTTGTCTAACTCTCGCAAAATATATTTCAGTGTAAACTGACAATAAAGTTGTATCGTATTGTATCATTGATACCATAAATATTTTACATCAAACATAAGTTAGTGAAATCAACTAGTAGTTTTTCATTAACTTAATATATCAGTTTTATTCATTTCAAGTTAAAGGTATAATATGTAACATTCCTGCATTAAAACCATCTGAAAATGACTTATTTTATATATATATATATATATATATATATATACATATATATATATATATATATATACATATATATTGCTGAATTGTGTACTTTGTAAGGTTCAAACCCAGAGAAATCTGTAATTGTATTGAAGGTAATGGTCCATTATATTTGGTCGTCTGTCGATCATAAAACATTTAACCCCTCTAGTTGCTCTAATATTCTGGAAAAAACAGGAAACACTGGATGATGAGTCAGGGAGGAATTTCTAAATCATACATTGTCACAGAATCTTACTCAGTAACAGTAATACAGCATGTGTTCTGCCACACGCCCTCATTAATTGCATGCCAATATCCAGTAGTGATATACAAATAAAAGTAACCATTATTTAGAGCAATTATTTAGGGCCCATTGTGGTGGCTGTGGCTCAGTGGTAGAGTGGTAGCCTGCCAATTGGAAGGTTGGTGGTTCAGTCCCATGCTGAAGTGTCCTTGGGCAAGACACTGAACCCCGAGTTGCCCCCGATGCTGTGCATTGGAGTGTAAATTTGCGTGAGTGTTTATCTGATGAGAAGGTGGCACCTTGTACAGCATCCTCAGCCACAGTGTGTGAATGGTGAATGGTTCCTGTACTATGGTAAAGCGCTTTGAGTAGTCAGAGTAGAGAAGCACTATATAAAAACAGTACATTTACTATTCTCTATTTTAGCTCTGTTTTTGGTCTCCACCAACTCCTTTATGAAATATCTGTCTCTTCAGCTGCTTATTGCACCTCTTCGTAAGTATCTGACTTTGTCCGTCTGTTGTTAGGTGCTAAGCAGGTAGTGTACAGTAACATTCATGAGAGATTATTTTGCTTCCTGATGCTTCTGGACACAGGGTTGATGAGAGAAAGTGAACCAAAATATTAAACTGGGTCAGACGACCAAAACCAAGAGTTGAATGACACCAAAATGCTGGGTAAAGTAATTCTCGGTGGGTTCACCAATACGAGCATGGGCTTTGAGTTTCCAACATGTTCTGTGGTCTTAAACCAGGGATCTTCAACGGGGGGGCCGGGGCCCCGGGGTGTCCTCAGAGTCATTGAAGGGGGGCCTCCAAATTATTGTTAATTCTTGAAAGTTTTTTCAAGAATTAAAAAGTCTTAACATGTATCCAATATATTTTTAGCAAATATAAATCCCCACTGCTTACTGGCCTATAGGTAAAGTAGTCAATAAGGCCATCTACAGATACAGTTCATCCTAAGGATTCACTGTGTGTATGTGTAACATTAAAACATGATTTATAAAATGATGCCAACAATTATTAGGCTATTTTAATACCTTAGTATTCCATGCAAAAAAAAAGTATGTATAATAGCTTTAGGCCGCCCTACAAGTTGTTGTAGACCCAGTTTAATATGCAACTTCATTTTATACCATATATGTATTAGGGGGTCCGTGCTCTGTCTCTGTTTCAGGGTCCTTGGCTTAAAAAATGTTGAAGACCCCTGTCTTAAACGATAGCACAGACACATCACTTACATATGCAGAGGTAGAGGTTTTATTTCCTGCTTTGGGTCACAAGTTGGCGAAGAGCTATTTGTTTTGTTAAAATACAACTGAATTTTACGCCAGGTTAGAAACCTCAGGGTTAATGACATTTGCTGAACAAGTTATCGACAAGATCAGGCGATACGAAGGAGTTCTGTGTTAATGCTCGTCAGAACATTAAAACCTCAAACATGGTCTTCAGCCAACATTCTCACTTTCAAGAAGAACATTTCATCTTAATCTCTAGCTGACAGCAAAAAAAGAAAACACGAAATAACTTGGAATATGTGAACCTCTTTTCAGCCTATATTTACTACACTGCAGCTCTAAGACACAGGTCTCATCCTCATTGGCTGAATATCCTGCTAATCCAGCAACATCATCATCATGCTGAGATCATCGGTGGTGTTTGATGGCCTAATCTAATGGGGACTTTTTAGATTAAGCCTCACCTCGCATCATGTCTATTTTTAGTAATTGATGCACCAGGTTTTGAGGTCAGGCCTGCTGACATCATGCAGACACATCACTGCTACACAGCTCTGGTTGGCTGCGTGGTTCTTCCATTAGTCAGATGTGCACAGGTTTAATGAATGAAGGCTTTTGTGAATCATGTGTTCCGTCAAAGTTTCCTCAAACAAGGCACTGAAGTCCAACCCGCTTCTGAACGTCTTCTGACTTATTTCTTACAACATTATTATGTTTCTAGCAGTTATCAAAGCATAGTTTTCACATTAAAGTCAAATCAGTACATACTGGATAGTATTTCATATATGATTGTGTCTCAAATCTATTTCATTCAGGAAAGGGTCTTTAAATAGCCAATATCAATGGGAGAAATGATTGCAGCATGCAGAACTTTGAATGTATAATGTTGGATTCAAGACAGACATGACAAATTTTGAACCCTTAAAGTGGTTATTTCCTTTGCATAAATGCAAATTCTGACTGGTTTTGAATGTAAATTATAAACACACCTTTTAGAAATCTTTAAATAATGGTGTACATATTTTGCATTCTACAAGATTGTAAAAAAATTGTTAATCTAATTTCAGAGAAGGGATATTTACTGGAAACTATAACTAAATGATTTGAGCACTATGTAGAAGTCTGAAAAGACAAACGTTAAATCTGTCTTTACTTCTCATTGGTCTGTTGCTTGATGTGACATTAGCACACAGAGTTTGTAAAGAGCCTGTGTGTTCCTCCATTCCAGTGGTGTAGTCTAGTTTTTTGTAATGGGTATTAGAGCATTAGACTCGCCCGTCCCAGAGCGACGTGTCCCAGAATTCCAACCCCATAGTTTTTTTGGAACACAACTGTGTAAAGCATTAGCCTCATCTGGCTAATTTTCTGTAGTTTCTGTAACCTTAACATCTGCCACAGTGTCAGTCGAAGCAGCAGTAGCTTTAGGGGCAGGCTTACTGTACCAAAACACTAAGAGTGTAGTTTAAATTTGGCTTTCGTTTCATATATCTACTTTAGTGATTCACAATAGTTAATTTCAAATTGCGCAGAGAATGACTGCCAAGCAACTGTGTTGTTGTTCCTAGGCGACTCGCAACACAGACGGGGTGAATTTATGAATGCAAGTGTGAAAGTTCTCTCACAAAACAACCATCGTTACATTATTCCTTACGTTTTTGTAAGTGGGTGTATGGAAATCCTTGACCTTTCCTAGTGGGTATACTCCGTATACCTGCATACGTGATACTATACCAGACTACAGACTGCACCACTGCTCTATTCCCTCTCTCTCTCTCACTAAGTGTCAGCCTGTAATCTGGGCTAATGACCTGTGACACAAGAGGGATGGCTGACTTCCTGATAACTCCCTGTGGTAACAAGCTCAGGAGGGAAGAAGGAGTACAAACCGTGTGGCACAACAAACAGCGCTCCACCTTTGGCTTCTTCTACAAGAAAGGAAGTGGATGAGATGACATGGAAGACGATGGAGAGATGAAACCTCAGGGGGAGATTTGAGATTGTTTTTTTAATAGGTGAAGAGCAAAGAATTTTTTTTGTCAGGCAGACTTATTCTGTGAGAAAAAAACTAGAATGAAAAAAGCTAGAGGTGAGAAGTATTGTTTCATGTCATTTCATGGTTTTTCTCTGTTGTTCTACTTGTGTACTTGTGTAGTTTTGCACTGCTTCTTTGTATTTTATGTACACCCAACAAATGCATTTCTTTCTTTGAACAATATAGTTGAATTTGAAATTGAAACTTTCTCATATAAAATGCAGCAGGAGGTGTAACTTGTCCCTCCAACTAATTCCCAAGTTTTTAGAACAACTAATATCAAGTTTTCCTAACGACTATGCTAAGTCTTTACAACTAATTGCAAAGTTTTTATAACAACTAATATAAACTGGCAACTTGCAATTATAATAGTCAGAACAACGCAATGTTTCAAGTCCCTTGGAAAAATTTAGTTTTTGTTAACACAACATGAAATAACATGCATGCTGACAAAAAATGGAAAAACATCAAACGCTTCATTTCCTGCATTCTGGTGATTCTTTCTGCAACAACTGGTGCCTTTTCTGCATGCAAATGTCTTTATTCATGTACATATTATTATCATGAATTAATTAATCTGCTGTATTGTTAAACACTTTCTGCAGATTCAAAACCTTACACCTGTTCGGGATGTTTTTTTAAAGGAATTATGCACATCTTAACACATTTTTGTTTTTGCTTGCCACAGCATTTACATTCTTTGACTTCATTACCCCGGCCAGTTTTGATTATTTGGGGGGTTGTACTCCCCCCCCCCCACCATCCCCGTAAATAAAGCCTATGCCTCTGATGCATTTATCATAAAAGAAACAATTACTTTAGTTGCTCTTCCACCTAAAGGCAGCTGCAGGTTGACTGGAGGTCTCTTGTGTTAGCAGTGTCACCTGCTGGCCAACAACAACAACAACAAGGATGAGAGGACAGACAACCCCTAACCCTAACCCTAACCCTAACCCCTAACCCATCACAGACAACAAACCATCATATCATGTTTCATGAAGATTAGTTGTTTTATTCATTTATTAAATTGAGTCACACACAGTTGGTTTACATCTTTTTGTATCAATATCAATGTTTTTCAGAGAAAAACATCTGGCTCTTTAGCCACTGCTGCAGCTGGAGACTGAATCAAAAACAGTTCAAATTAAAACCAAAACAAGCTTAAAGACGCTAAAACACTCAAAGATTCTCTGTGGGTTTGCCGCTATGAGCAATATCTTTCACATTGCACGTTGATCTGACTCACTGTGATTAGAGCAGCTTCAAAATACTTCATATAGTGTAAAGAAAACTGGGACAACTAGGTGTGACAATTAAGATACAAAACAATTATCTTTATTATTTATTTACAAGATTCACAGGACACATTTCTGCATAATTTCAAATATTTGATTCATGTGGCATTGAAAAAGACTAAAATAAACTGAGCAACTAAAAGAGTATGACTGTGACTGTGACATCTAAAAGTGTATCAAATTCAAATTGGTCTGAAGTAAATGCATTACGTATCACATTCTCACGGAAAACTCACATCCTGACGCTGTACAGTTAATATACATCTATTATCTATCATTACTAAAAAGCTAATTCCACAAGTAAAAAAAAAATCAATTACAACATTAATAGTTATCTTGAATCCCTGATTTATAAAACAAACATGATACATTATTTAGGTTATATAAGGCACACATACACATGTAACCTCATAGTCCACCCAGTCTCCTGCTTTGCACACTTTACTTTCTTTACAGTTATACAATCTCTTACAGGTGATTCATTATTTTTACAATCTGATACGTCTGATACTTAATGATAGATCATTTCAGGGTGAATATCAACAAAAACCGATATTGGTAATATTATTTTTCAGCACTGATTTTTCAGCTTCCACCTTCTCCTTAACATGGAAACGTAAAGACAAAAACATTTTCCCTCCTGCTTGCGTTGTCTCCAAAATACACTCTAGTTATAATGGACAAGTGTCAATCATAACTGGACTTTGTTACTTGATATGATTTGAGGTTGTACAATTTAAATGTATTTTTGTTAACCCTTGTGTTGATTATATTTCTAAAGAACTAAAAAGTAATAGTCCCATAATAAAGATGATTTGAATATATATGTATTTATATATTCATTATGCAGTCATTCACAAAGTAAAGAAGAAATATGTAAAGGTTGAAACTGTATGAAGAAGTCTGAAAAGTACAGTACATGGTGCAGAGCTACCTTTAATGTTATTCCTACTACCATAAATCCATTTTAACACTTTTAACAATATTTGTGTCCGGTGTTCTGCACAGAGCGGACCCATGCTTTTGTTACAAATGAGACAATTAGAAAGTCCAAAACACCTTGTGTTCATTTCAGGAAAAATAAAAAAAAATATTTAATGTTTATCCGGTAAAACATACGGAAGCCCTGAAAGGCAAAGTAAAAAAGAATTTGCGGGTAATGTTGGCCAAAACCTTACAAAGTGTATCTCCTAGGTACAACATAATATCTGCTACGTAGAAGATAACATTTCCCAAATAGGAGATACAGGTTAGGTTAGGCTATGAAAATGAATTGGTTCTTCCTTGGCCCATGCTGCACCTTTCCACCAAGTTTCAAGAAAATTAGGCAAGTAGTTATTCTGTAATCCTGCTGACAGACGGGGACTTACACCAAACTACTTACAGGTAAGCTTGTTTTCGATCAGAGCAGTGCTGACGTCTCAATGTGGCATGGCGGTGCTGGCGCCAGCACCCATCTCTTTCTCACAAATAAAGTTCCTGTACATGCTGCAGGGGGCGTCGTACCAGCTCCGAATAGCCAGTCGCTCCAGTACAAGGGTTTTCACAATGTAACCACAGTCCTCGTCGATGTGGTTGTTGGGCTCGCCGACCTCCCAAAAACTACAGTTAGTAGAGAGAAACAATCACACAGAGTTTAGTTTATGTAAACTATAAAATGATTGTGAATTTGTCTATGGTAAAGACCGGGGGTAAGACTGGACAATCACTGACTTCTTCAAATCCCTTTTTCGAACGGGTCTAGGGTTATTGGAATTTCGTTTTTTTGTGATTCTTTTATACATATCTTTATTTTCTTGAAATGGTTCAAAATAAAGATTTCATCCATTTATTTATTAAAGCAAGAGAAATATCACTTTGGTCAACAATATGTTTAAGTCATCAATAAACTATACTACTGAAAGTACTTCAATACTGAAATAATGTTGATATCAGATCATTAAGCAGAAAATCTGTCTGGAAATGAACATAAAAGTTGCATAAAAAGTGATTAAGGGGTTCAAGGATAAAGGTTAACTATTACAACACGTGAAATCACCCAGAAATCATCTGAGCAGAGCCGAGCCACAACAACATGAGGATAAGAAAAAAAGAAAAAGAAAAATCTCAGCAGGAAAAGAGGAAGGGAAGGAATGTAGGGGGCAAAAGAGGAATGTCCAAAAGTTAGTCATTTTTCAAAAAGAGGAAGAGAAATCAGATGATTATTAGAAAATCTGCTGAGCACAAGGTAGGAAAGGAAAAAGAAAAAAAACATACTGAGGACAAAACATTAAGACCAGCCAAAGGTAAACAAGACGTATCTTTCCACAGTTCCTTCAGGCGCTGATGCTTTTTTTTTTATCAGATGTCAGAGGTCAGGGTCACCTGGAGCGCAGCGCTCTGCAGCAGTTTAACAGCAGTTACATAACGCTGCTCAGAGCTGCTGTATGCAGCAAGAGCAGGCCGATACAATCCTGCCAGCTGTTTCCTCACATCTGGAACATCTAGAACTCTGTCCTTATCATTGTTTTTCTACTTAGCCACTGTTCATTTACATTTAAATAAGGACAAAAGATTAATGTTACTACAACAAACGTTTGATTGATCTGTCTGCATTTTATTGTGTTTTTAATGTGTATCATCTTGTAGGTTTTATGCAAAGAATTTTGTGATTTGTATCTGAGAAAAGCGCTCTAAAAATAAATTGTACTTACTTACTTTACTTACTTACTTACTTACTAAGATTCATGTTGATACAATTGTAAAGTAGAAGGGCACTCAGATGCAGACATCCGCCAAGGCCTTACAGTATTTCGCAATGTTAAAGAAAGTGAAAAATAATTTGTGTATTTGCTATGAAAATTAATGGGTTCTTCCTTGGCCCATGCTGCACCCTTCCACCAAGTTTCAAGAAAATTAGGCAAGTAGTTATTCCATCATCCTGCTGACAGACAGACAGACAAACAAAAAAAGCGAACCATAACATAACCTCCTCAAAATAGATACAAATTCAATATGCAATTTTCCAGGGCCACAGGTAATGTGTCTTCAAGTAGCTTTTTGTCCAACCAACAGTCCAAAACCCCTAAATATTCAGTTTACAATGAATATACCAGAGAAAAGCAAGATGACAGTCATTGAGAGAGGGGAGGATATGCTATGGTTTAAAGAACGAAAGTCGTAGGTTCGAAGACGATCAGATACCGTCGTAGTTCCGACCATAAACGATGCCAACTAGCGATCCGGCGGCGTTATTCCCATGACCCTGCCGGGCAGCGTCCGGGAAACCAAAGTCTTTGGGTTCCGGGGGGAGTATGGTTGCAAAGCTGAAACTTAAAGGAATTGACGGAAGGGCACCAGGAGTGGAGCCTGCGGCTTAATTTGACTCAACACGGGAAACCTCACCCGGCCCGGACACGGAAAGGATTGACAGATTGCTAGCACATTTCCAGACAGTTTATCCTGGAAAATATTCATAGTGTTGCTCTCGGGTGTTCACATGAAAAGTGACCGAAATGATAAGAAGAATGATAAAAAGAGTTGAGAGAGAAGTTTAAACTCCTTTCTCTACACAATCACAGTGAATAAATTTGCAGAAAGTAGTAGAACATACTGGCCCCTTGAGAATGGCATCCCTCGAGCCATGCTACTAGTGTGGCTTAAAATAAGGATCACCTTCTAAAGATGTATACTTTGCCAGGTAATCCAGGAACCATTTTTTGGGGTCCAGGAACTTCCTTTTTTTATCTTAAATCTTACGCACCCCATGGATGACTTTCCAGTGAAACAGGAAGTATTGGTTTGAAGTTTGCACTTAACAATCTTTATTTGTCTCGTCTACTTCCCCTTTTTTCCCCCTCTTTTTTTCTCTGCTGGCTGCATCTTCCCTGTGGCCACATCACTTTTTATTTGGCTAACAACCGTCACTGTGCAGCTTGCAGGCCAAAACCTGTGCCAAAGTCTGTAGGTATGCGAGAGGTCAATGTTCAACGGAGGTCCAATGGTCAGTCAATCTGTGTTTGTCCAAGTATGTGTCTGGCGCTAGAAGACTCAACCTGCAGAAATGTACTGTTTATCATATTGAAGCTCTTTTCTGAGTCTCCATATTTTGCAAGGATACATTACATGTTCTATCTAGTCTTTTTTAATATCTGGTCAAGTTCTTCATTTTAAATAATGAGCGAGAAAATTTTGTTTATTGTAAACTTATGTATGTTTTGCAGCCCTTATTGACTTTTGGGTATTGTTTTCACATCTTCTCCTTATGTTTATCTTGTTAAGGTAAATATTTGCATACCTTTTTTAGTAATTTTTCATTCTAGGAGGCGCAAATATAAGTTGTGCTATGTTGCTGTATATGTGGTTGGCAATGGGCGGTGATGGCATGTGGCTATGAGTCTGTCATCAGGATCGGGAAAGGAACTTGCCAGTCTCCTGTTGATTTTGCTAGCTTGGGCTAGCTAGCCAGTTGGCTCAAGTTTTCTGGTGTAAACATCAAACACTGAGGTAAAAGGTCGAGAAGATGAGCTCAAGCTAGAAAGACGATCTCTAAGGACATCCCATGACTATGAATCACTCATCGGGATAGGGAAATCGACTCACCAGCCTCCTGCTGACTCTGCTAGCCTGAGTAAGTTTTCAAAAGTAAACATCAGAGTAAACACAGAGGAAAAGGTGAAGATGGGGGGAAAAGTCTCAGAAGAAGAAGTGTACTTGCCCTCCGACCAGCGGGGTGCCATCCACCCATTTCCACTGATCCTCTGTGTGCTCGTCAGTGATCCCAAACCAGAAGGCGTTCCAGTGGCCTCTAGGAAGAAGATCCCACAGAAACGTCTGAGAGAAAACACACACACACACACACACACACACACACACACACACACACACACACACACACACACACACACACACACACACACACACACACACACACAAACAAAGGAAATGTTGAAGTATATATACTGTAAGGCTCACGCTTCACTGATGGTTTCTGTGCAGCACAGAGACAGCTCAATGCCTGACCTTTGAATAAATGTCAGATATAATGCTCATTTTCTGGCTATCACCAGACCAAGCTCAATCTTTTAAGATTCAATATTAGTCTGGGGAGCTTTATTTATAGTATCAAATCATAACTAGAGTTATCTCAGGACACTTTACAGACGGAGTAGGTTTAGACCACACTCTATAATTTACAAAGACCCAACAATTCCAGTAATTCCCGGAAGCAGGATAGATAAACGTACAGGTTTCCAGCCTGAGCTGCGGGGCGAAATCAAATCACCGGCAGATCGGGCTGGGTTTACCCAGTCTAGTTTATCCTGTCAGTTACAAATAGATTAATTTCTTTGAGGCAATAAAATGTGTTTATTCACAATGAATCAACTTTTAAGTTTGGTAATAAGTAAATAAAGTGAGTGAAGTAACCTTCCCTGATACCGTTGCAAAAAAAACTGTGTTGCTAAGCTCAGTAGAAAATTAAGATGCTCTGCCTGATAAAACATTCTCACTCAAAATAAACTCCAACGGACACAAAATCTAATGGCGTTCCACACAACATAATGGCAGCATTGTGATCGTCGTGTTGGAACCATGCAGCTGTACCTGCTCCTCTGCCGTGTGGATGATGGCCAGGTGAGCTCCTTTGCTCTGGCAGTACGACTGGCTCTCGGGCCAGTCCCTTGTGTTTCTGGAGATGAAGTAACAGCTGTTGTTGAAGAGATACCAGTCCACAGGGCACACAATAGGGGCCTTCGTCATAGGTTTGATCACAGTGGGAGCTGATGGCACGCAGAAAGAGAGATTAGGCAAATGGGAAGCAGAGCAGTCACATCTCAAATGCACACCTAATTCTCAAACTGTTATAGTATCTCTACCGTAGGAGTTAAAAGTTGACATGTATGGTACAAATACAAATATGGATCCGTTTACCTTTCGTGGTCGTCTTGGTAGCCAGTTTGGCCAGCAGCTCGTCCTTCTCTTGCTGAAGCTGTTTTTTCTCCTGCTGCAGTTTGCTAATGGTGGCGGTCAGATCTGACATGTTTACGTCCTGCCGCTGCATCTCAGACGTCCCTTCAACACCGCTCTGAGTTTTGTTCTTATCTGTGAACATAAGAAGCAACAATCCACTAAATGAAAAGATATAGTCACTTTAATACTTAACTTGAAAATGATTTAAGCGACTGTTCCTTTTTTATTTAAGGGGCTACTGGAGGAGTTTTGGGATCTTTAGTTAAAATAGACTTGACCCTCCCTTTGTCAGCAAAAAATGTTTTTATGACCCTCCAAAATGATTGGGAAAAGAGGCATGACCTCTTTTTTTGACCTCTTTTCATGACCTCAATTTATTGATGCCTTCTGTACTGGTTTTCTCCTGGCAAAGATGTACAGATAGCCACTGTTTTTTTACAACCATGACATACATGACTTAACCTCGCGTTCTCATCTTACACATCACACTCCACCAAGATGGTGGCCATTTCAGTCGATTTACTCACTATAAGTCAAAAATGACACAAATGAAGTAATAGAAGAAACAAATTTAGCCAGCAGTAGACCAGCAACTCCTGTGTTTTGTGAGGTAAAATTACTGTTTTTTTCAAAGTTTCAGAGTCTGGTTGCTTTGAAGAGAGAATAGACAACGGCTTCAGTTCCTCGTCGTAAATGTCTGTCTGACAGCAAGGTATAATGTACATTTAAACTGGTACAGATTGTTATATACATACGTGTAGCTGCTGCTAATGCTGCTGCAGCAGAACATTGCTAAGCATTCGTGTGTATACTCCTGAATGCTTTTTAGGTGTGGAAATATGAGGCTATACAGACTTAATCATACACCTGTATAACATTTGCAACCTGAAAGATGAGAAATAAATTAATGATGGATAATAATCAAAGCAAGGTGAACTTTGTAAATGAAATGTGTTCTCATGCAGGACAGGATGGAACAAAACTGCAAACAGAATAAAAAAGATCAATAATAATGCACTCACTCTTCATCATCACATCATTTGCACTGAATTGCACTTTTCACTGAAAAGAGTTGCATTTCTTAGATAATTAAATGTATTGTCAAATCATGATAATTATCTAAATAAACAAAAGTATAATTTTATTTCTTTGTCACATCTTCTAAGCTAAGGGCCCTATTTTAACAATCTGAAACGCAAGTATCAAACACCAAACGCAAGTAGCTTTGTGGGCGGATCTCGGGCGCTGTTGGTATTATACCGGCGGGATAAATTAATCTTGCGCCCAACGCAAATCTAAAATGGGTTGGTCTGAAGTAGCTATGGCGTGGTTTGGGCGTAACGTGCAATAAACCAATCAGAGCGTTATCTCACATTCCTTTTAAAAGCAGGCACGCTTGTTCCATGGTGGATTGCTAATATAATGGCGGATTTGCTAGGCGCACTTAATACATCCATGGGCGCACGCCAGGAGCGGTTCACAGCCAAGGAGACCGACGTTTGCTATTGATTTTTCTTTTTGACAAAATGTAAATAAAGAAATGTCACAAAAACATACTTTCCGATGTTTTGGGGTCACTCTCACTGAATCACGAGGTTATGAATGCATGGTGATATTTTAGCAATGTAGTCTTTACCTCACTATAGACAATGCAGCTCTTCTGTCTCTCCTCTCCCGTGCTGCTGCTGGGGCATTTGGGTTAAGTGGCATCAGCACATGCAGTTCAACATCACATCTCCTTAAGTCCTCTAATATTTCCTCATTTATGTCATCAACACATCCATGATTCATGGAAATGTGTAAAACACGGTCATAGTTTTCCTTGTATTTATGTATGGTTTGCAAAAATGGGAACTGCTGGGTGCGTGAGATGGGAGAAGCAAACTAAAGTGTGCGTTGTGCACACTTTACATTATGGCCAAGCATGCGCCCTTAAAATAGCATCTGAATAACACTGACTTTAGAACAGGTTTTTCCTGGTCTGTGGCGGAATTGTTTTCTGAAACTGCAAAATAGCACTAGGAACATTTGTGCTGGAACATGCCACCTCTTTTTGCTGAACCGCCCCCGGGAGTGCAAGTTAATTCCCTAATTTGAGTCTGTGGAGGGAAAAGTCCACTGTGCGTCGGGTGCAAAATAGGAATGATACATGTGTCGGTGTACAAAGTCAATTGCGCTGGGTGCAAGATAGGGCCCTAAGTGTGTTTATGCATTTACAGCCTATTTATCACATTTAAAACACTTCAAATCTTCACTTTAATCTTATGACTTTGCCTCTGTTGGCTCACTTTGGCTCAGCTGGCAGAAGTTCAGCTAACAAGCTCATTAAAAGCAGCTTGTCAGCCCAATCACTGTGTGGATGTTTCAACATAAGCACAAACACCGTACCGAATATGTATAAAATTTGGCATACTATTGGGAAACATGCCTGAAAATTCAGTGTTGCAAAGATTAGACCACTGGATCCTCTTTTTTCTGACCTAAAACTGTTCATTCAGCAATTTTTTTATTCACTGTCACAGTTTTGACAGCGTGCACTGATGATGAGGCAGTTAGTGGTATTTATTATGTAACATCTTCCTGTTAAGTCTCACAAAATGTTCGCTTGTGCCTCTAGATGATCAACATTGAACAACTGACTGTTTAGACATTGCATTTGGGAGACACATGATGTACACACAAATGTAACAGCAGAATAGAACAAAATACAGGATGTATACATAATTTAACTTAAAAAAATGACTTTTAGGGCAAATGTTTAGTGGATTCAAATGAAAAGCACAACATCAGCCCATTTGCTCTAAAAACAAACACAATACACACATTCTTACAAGCTACATGTGGTCTGAGTACTTTAACATACAGTATAAATGAATGTAGAATTTGTTTTCTATCTCGTTTGATAGTGTTTGTACTCACAGTGTGCGGTGACAGCTATAATTGAGATCAACAGGATGGCACACAACGTAGCCAGGCAGAAAGTGACAAGGCGGTAGGGGCCTGGGCTGCTTGGCCTGGGGATCATCATGACTGGAGATACTGGGTGAGCTGGAGGTGGAAAGGGGGAAAAGGTTGTTAAGATGAAGATAACAAACCAGTATTGATATGTTTAATGCTAAATAACCACAATATGTTGTCATTAAGTACTCTGTAAATTTTTGAACGCATTCTTTCCCCTTATACAACACAAAACACAGTTGCTCAATTTTTACAGTTACAGTCCTCATACCATCACTAATGGGGCGCCACAGGGGTCTATTCTCAGCCCATTATTATTTACATTATATGCACATAACATATGGATATGCATCCTAATGAGTACTTCCATGTCTATTTCTATGCAGATAATACAATGTATATACCTTGGACTCCTCCCCAACCCAGGCTCTAACTCATCTTTACTCTGCCTTCAATTATTTTTCTGTTGATGGACTAATCGATTAGTCAACTATTCGCTGCAGCTCTATGCTGAAGTATATCATATTATATCATATTATATTACATAAACACTTAGCAATCTGGCTTAATAGCACATTGTCTATTCAAACATTTAAAATTAAATGAGGCTTTCTGTATAGAATTAAAAGATGTCTGTCTATCCAGCTAAGTCGATTGAGAACCAATTCTCATTTGCAACGACGACCTGTCACATTCACACAGTTACACATTCATACCTGCAAGCTGCCCAGTACAACCATAGTCTGATCTGCTGGCCACTGAGCAGCTCCACTGGAGCAGTTGCGGTTAAGGGCTTTGCTCAAGGGCATCACATTGGTGGTAATGAGGGAGGGACAAGCGCTGCTCTTTCACTTTCCCCACCCAGATTTTATCGGTCTGGTGATTGAACCGGTGACCTCCCAGTCCCAAGCTCACTTCTTTAACCTTTAGGCAAATGATGTCAAATGATTCATCCTCCAGGGACCATGAATGTGAGGATTCTGTGACATCTTGTAGCCTAAACCACCATATTTTAAGCCTGTCAATCTTGATTCATTCTATTATTTCATGGTTGTTTTGGTTTTACTGTATGTTGTCCATTTTTAAAAGTGTTCTATAAGAACAATTAGTTGATTAATTCATCAACAGAATAAAATAAACGGTTGATAATGAATTAGCAAATCTAAAAAAACAATTCATAGTTCAGCTTCTAAATTGTGAGGATTTGCAGCTTTTCTCTGTAGTAAACAGAACCTTTCTGCGTTTGTTTTGCAATGTCATGAAGGGCTTTAGGACTTAATTTTCTGCCATTCAATAGAGTAAACACTTAATTGATAAATAGAGAAAATAATCTTCATTGATAATAAAAAAACTATAATTATTAGCAGCCATAATATTTGGCAAGTAGCCTAATAAAAACACAAATTGTGTAAATATGTATTATATTATACTACACGATCCAAACAGTGTTAAACAGGAGCATTACAGGGATACAAAATGTCTGTACATTTTGTACAGTATATTTCACTGCGTTTTGATTTGTAAAGTGATTATTTTTCAGATTGTGTCTTTAGTGCCAACAAGCATGAAAAGTCAATAAGAGACTAAAAGAACATGAAATCAAATATTAAGTTACAATGAGACTCTAAAAAGCAAGTGCTTTTAATTCTTCGATGAAAATGCAGCAGTTGGATCAAAGACTTGAAGTTGTATTGTTTGGTGAGTCCTTACCACTGAGTCCCACATCTGGCCTGCGGTTCAGATCGTCATATGCAACCTCATCGTCTATCAGTTTGGAGTACATCCCCTCACCGGCGAGGGAGCTCCCATTGGTCGACATTACAGCAATGTTAGAAAAATAAAGTATTGAAATTAAACGTTTAAAAGTTTCAGTGTAGAGTGAAAGCGAGAAACAAACTCCCAGTCGAGCTCTGACTCAGTTCCCTGAGCTGCTCCCCCTGTATCAACTGTTTATATCCTCCCTGGTTTAAACACACTGGAGTCAAGCACCAGGGAACAAGTCAAATGCATTTCCATTATATGTTTCAAAATAAAAGCCCTAATAATGCACATGTGCTGCACAGGTTTAGTTCACTACAGTACAAGTAGTAAAACCACAGTAAAAGTAAAAATGTTTCATTCAAAGTCCTGCATTCATAAGTAAAAGTACATAAGTTTTAACAACACAATGTTCAAATATTAAAAGTAAGAGTAGGCTACTCATTTTACAGTTAAAAATGCTTGATTCTCTGTGTTTTCGTTTGCTTCAGTTAAGCAACAACAAACTTCTAGCTAGCAAGCTATATGCTGAAAATGCCACATTTTTAAGAAAATTTAGATCGTGGAACATAGCAGGCCTACTTGGTACTTTCGGGGAATGATTGTAAAAATTTACAAAGACTGTTTGTTTACAGCATTTATTATGTGGTTTTGGGACCAAACAGTGGGTTTGCTGTGGACAAAGTGCACATGGCAATATATAAGTAAGAGCAAATTATGTTTAACCATGTATCCAGTTAATTTAAATAGCTCACGTGACTTGATTGTGTGAACAGTAGACTTCATTTAATATTGTATGTGGCGTTTTCTTTTGCGTGGTGCAAATGTACCACCAAAGCAAGTTCCTTCCTCTTTTGTAGATTTTTGTAAAGCCACCATCGCTGCGCACCAAGCTTACCGCTGCACAAGACAATTGAGATTGGTTCTAAGAAATGCAAACCCATAGCATTTTTTTCTCCTATCCCAGAATGCATCAGTGGTGTAGCTAAACCTTACTCCACAGCTCTGTGGAAAAAGACTTTGTTTTAAAAAAGGTTGTTTAAAACAATGTATACCATAAAAGAATTGTTTCCATGTTGTTGATTACATCCAAATACAGTTTTCTTCCCCCTGAAGAGCATTCCACAAAATTCTCAATTTAGATTTTGATGGGCAAATGAGTTACTGTGCATCACAAGGCAAAATAAACAGTTCCCCTACTATTATTTTATAAAACCAATAGCAAATACAAATATCCACATTCAAACTATATTTACCTACAAACACACTGCAAGTATTCACTGATTTCTATAAAATAAAGACTTTTTTAAAATATGAAACAGCATAAAAGATATATGTTATTTTCCACCATTCATTATGAAAGTGAGTATTACCCAATGGCAAAAAAAACAGATAATCTCTACTTGACTTACTCAATTTGAGGCTATTATTATGAAGGCAAACTTGTATGTTTTCTGTACTTGTGGTGTGCTTGAAGTCATTCTCTTGTGCCACATTAACACATCTCTGCCGTTCTCTGACCTTTATTTACTTTAGAGGTTTTATGGAAACATATGTAACACTTCCCAGTATGTGTGTGTCATGTTGTGTTTCTTTCTCTCATGGCTTGTTCAGACACGTTACAGTATCTCCTGGATGAATCAATTGATGATAAACTTATCTGACCTCTTCCCTTGGACTGTGTGGACATTTATGTACTGTGAATGATTGACATCTTCATGAGACTCTTGTTTGCTTAGTTTCACCTGTTAGGACAAAACAATGCAGCATGCAGTAAGCCATAGGTGTATGCAAGATATTCCTGTATACAGCCACATAGAGAGAGGCATTCTATCCAGATTTTATGTCACACTACCACTGGAAAATTATGTATAATGTTGCCCTTTTGACTTATTTTAAGAAGTGTCTGTTGGAGCCTACATGTAAAGATGTTTCACAAACTTTTGCCATAGGTGTTATACAAATAATTACAACAACCCACAAAACCTTACATAACCCAAATGAGTGTAAGAGACATGTATCATATTGTTCCTTTCTTCTTTTTTTCACTTATGTAAAACATTTTTTTTATATTTTTTATGTTTTTACTTATCCATGGGGAGGGGGGGAGGATGGGAGGGAGGGTGGAGGGGGGCGGGATGTTGTTCATAAAAAAGAAAAGAATGTTTTCCTGTATGCACTCTGTCTGTCTCTTGCACTTGATAAATAAAAGTTATATAAAAAAGAGACATGTATCATACAGTATACAAAGACTAATTGACATACATAAACAGAGCTTGTGAACACAAATAACATAAAACGTATAAAGGCAGTATTTGACTAAACGCTACAGGAGACAGTTTACAATGGGGGTGGGGGAGGTGTGTGTAAGTGTATGAATGATTAGTGTTTTTGTGATTATAGTATGAAGTGTTGTGAGTCATATTACTGTGTTATAGATATGAGAGGGAGTGGGTATGAAGTTTTGAGTATGTTGGATTAGGTGAGGTGAGGTGAAAGGGAGAAAAAAAAAAGGATTGGGGTGGGGGTGGATCTTGGTAGGAGGGGTATTTGTCTATGGGAATTGAGGAGCAAGGTGAGAGAGCCAGTTATTTCCTCCGACTGCTCCGGCCCCCACTGTGGCCGAGGAGCAAGCAGACCTGGGGGGTGGGGGGGGGGCACAGTGCTTCCGAGGGGGGAGAATTGGGGCGTTGATGCCAGTACCATCCCACTCCCGCCCTCCCCATCCCAGACAACAGTTGTTATCCAACCAACAGACCAACCCATCCACACACCCCACCCTCCCAGTGATATGTGTGCCTTCTAATGTCTAGGTGCTTTAAAACAGTCATTCCCAAACTGTGGTCCGTGAAGGTAATGCAGGTGGTCCGTGGAAAAGCAAAATAAAATATAAAATAACAGTTTTTTAACCTTCATTTTACCAGGAAATTTCCATAAAAAATTAAGAATATGTATATTGATATAAAATTTAAATTTAAATTAAATTGTCAAGTTATTGTGTGATTACTAAAAAAGGCTAGTGGTGCTCAGCCGTAACCCTAAAATCGCCAAAGGTTTTGAAATTTTGACTATATAAAAGTGTTCTTATTACTGTATAGATTTAATACTCCATTGCTATGGAAATAAGCCTGCTGTTCAAATGAACCTGATTATGCCCTCGGGTACTTGAGTAAATAAATAAATAAACTATGTGGCAGCCGTTGTGTGCAGTAGCCTAAACTTACTTTTAACAAGCCTGTTGTACTGATGTGATGACCAGTTATAGTTTTAGTGCTAGTAGGCCTGTTAAGAGGTGCGGATTAATTCAGTTAGGACTGTGTGTGGACATATTTTATTATGTGTATTATGAGGTGGTCCACGAAAAATTCTTGATTACAAATAGTGGTCCACATCCCAATCTAACTGATTTATCTAGAATGCTTCATTATGTATTGGTGTGGCATGAGCGGTGAGGGTGTATGGCGGGCAATGGTGAGGCATGTTTGATAATGTTAATGGTAGGTGAAATCGCGAAAATTGGGTCTCAGGCAGAGAGGGCCAACAGAGCTTTACAGGATTACAGGGCTCCTTTCCACCTTCCTTGGCTGCTGCATCCCAACTTCCCCATCTCTCTGTCTGCTTGGAGATACCTCCACAATCAACCTGAAGCTTTTAAGTTTCTGATGTTGGTTCCCATGTTGCTCTTCCTTCATTCAACACCCGGTGAATAAGGCTTGTCATGTCTTGCCGTTTTTCACAAAAAGGCTGCATTGGTTCCCACAAGGGTGTGTTCTGTTCCCTCTGATATTATTATTATTATACACCAAAAAGCTACAGCTATCAGCCCAAGAAGTATTTTATTACATATGCTTTTTACCTAAGTTACCTTGTCTCTACTTGCGGATCCAGTGTCAAATGTGACCATCAGAGCCAACATGTCTGAGACAGTAGAGTTTAACAGCACTGTGGTTCTCACCTGCTTTCCCAAGGGCTCATTCCTCAAATTCTCCTGAACTATCGGCACTGCAGTCGCATGGCTAATGACAACCGACCCGAGGTGAGACTCCATGTGTGATTCACATCAGATTTAAATTTGGATTGAACTGCATGTAAAATTATATTGTATTGAACCAAAGGAGTATTTTGGGCTTTTTTTTATCAAATCATTTTCCTAATTAGTATCTAATTAATTCAATCTTTTGTGTTGTTTTTCTATTACTTGTTCCAATAAGTTGTCTTGTGCATTTTCCATCATTTTCACTGCAGGAGGCCACATCCAGTGTGCTGACGATCAGAGGTATTGTGAGTTCAGACCTGTTCGGTCTCACTTACTGCACAGCTGCCAAGCACCTGGAGGTGGAAAAGAGCACTCCCTTCAACCACTGCGGTCAAGCCAGCCGACACTCGGAACTCCGTGGTCAAATCAGCCGACACTAAATTTGTAATGCTCTCTTATAACGGTACGCGTGGTAAATGCATTCAAACGGCCCAGATCAAGTAGCGAAGTTAGGGAGATGATACACATGGGACTACTTCCGGTTTTCAAAATAAGGTGTTAATACAACGTACATTTAAAAACTAGATTAATGGATTATATTCACCTTAAGTAAAATATATGTAACCTGTGCCTGCCCTTTATACAAAACAAATAAGTAAATTGTGAAAGGAATGTATATTTTGAGTTTTACAAGAATACAACATTTATCAAGGAATAATTCCAGACAATGATTTTTTTCAGGGGACACTTATGACTGCACCCATATTTAAAATCAAGCAATTAAACGGTATAAATTTTGAGATTTTAGGAAGTAAAAGTCCAATATTTCTAGGGTAAAATGACGTCAAATCTGAAACTTAAGGTGCCATAAAAAGACTTTGGTCCATAGTTCCTGGAAATGAATGACACATTTGAGTAGAGGACATCTTTGACTACACCCATACTGAAAATCAAACAATATTACTGTATAATTTTGGAGATTTTTGGAAGCAAAGTCTGATACTTCTGTTGTAAAACGAGTCATAATATGGAATTGGAGGTGCCATAAAAACACTTTCTTCCATAGTTCCAGGCAATGACTGATATGTTTGAGTACAGGGCATCACTTAATACTATCATACTGAAAATCAAACAATTTTACTGTATAAATTTGGAGATTTTTGGAAGCAAAGTCCCATACTTGTGCTGGAAAACGAGTCAAAATATGAAATTTGAGGTGCCATAAAAAGGCTTTGGTCCATAGTTCCTGGAAATGACTGACATATTTGAGTAGAGGACATCTTTGACTACACCCATACTGAAAACGAAACATTTTTACTGTATAATCTTGGAGATTTTTGGAAGCAAAGTCCCATACTTGTGCTGTAAAACGAGTCAAAATATGAAATTTGAGGTGCCATAAAAACACTTTGGTCCATAGTTCCAGGCAATGACTGATATATTTGAGTACAGGGCATCACTTAATACTATCATTCTGAAAATCAAACAATTTTACTGTATAAATTTGGAGATTTTTGGCAGCAAATCCCGTACTTCTGTTGTAAAACGAGTCAAAATATGAAATTGGAGGTGCCATAAAAACACTTTGGTACATAGTTCCAGGCAATGACTGATATGATTGAGTAGAGGACATCTTTGACTACACCCATACTTAAAATGAAACAATTTCACTGCATAATCTTGGAGATTTTTGGAAGCAAAGTCCCATGCTTGTGCTGTAAAACGAGTCAAAATATGAAATTTGAGGGGCCATAAAAAGACTTTGGTCCATAGTTCCTGGTAATGACTGACATATTTGAGTAGAGGACATCTTTGACTACACCCATACTGAAAATGAAACATTTTTACTGTATAATCTTGGAGATTTTTGGCAGCAAAGTCCCATACTTGTGCTGTAAAACGAGTCAAAATATGAAATTTCAGGGGCCTTAAAAAGACACTATTTTTTTATTTGATCTTGCTTCGTTTTGTCTTTGTACTTTCAATTTGAATTATGAATAAATATTCCTTCCATATTTTTGACTGTAAACAAAAATAGTGTGACCAAGTTCAATAAATCACTTAAAATTCTAAGAAAGTAGACTAGTCAAAATGAATCTTCTAATACCTTTTGTGAAGGATATCATGAGGTCTTGAGGCAATCTGACAAAAAATGCCATATTTAAGGTAGCCTAGGTAATGTATAAATCTGTAATTTTTTACTGTTAGAAGGTTAAATAATTTAATCTGGAGACAAATATCTTCCAACAGAGTGTTGTTGTAACGTTCGTCAACTTTAAATAAAACCAGAACTCACATACAGCAGTATTTATTCATTTATTTCAATTATGAGCTTTCATATTTGCAAATCAAATAACAAAGGCTATAATGCTAGAAAAATATGCAAATTGCAGTTCAGATAAAGCTATTTTATAAAAATGTTCAGAGAATCACAATTAATGAGATGGCATTTAATCAAATATATCATTCCTTGAATTATGGAGCAGTGTTATGATTTTCTCAAAGTTCTGTAGCAAATCATTTTAAGCAGTACAAATGTTTGGTTTGGGTTTAGTCCCACATTTCCTGTACTCAACTATGTGCCTGTAACTATGGACCAAAGTGTTTTTATGGCCCCTCCAATTTCATATTTTGACTCGTTTTACAGCACAAGTATGGGACTTTGCTTCCAAAAATCTCCAAGATTATACAGTAAAAATGTATGATTTTCAGTATGATAGTATTAAGTGATGCCTCATTGCCTGGAACGATGTACCAAAGTGTTTTTATGGCACCTCCAATTTCATATTTTGACTCGTTTTACAACAGAAGTATCAGACTTTGCTTCCAAAAATCTCCAAGATTATACAGTAAAATTGTTTGATTTTCAGTATGGGTGTAGTCAAAGATGTCCTCTACTCAGATATGTCAGTCATTACCAGGAACTATGGACCAAAGTGTTTTTATGGCCCCTCAAATTTCATATTTTGACTCGTTTTACAGCACAAGTATGGGACTTTGCTGCCAAAAATCTCCAAGATTATACAGTAAAATTGTTTGATTTTCAGTATGGGTGTAGTCAAAGATGTCCTCTACTCAGATATGTCAGTCATTACCAGGAACTATGGACCAAAGTTTTTTTATGGCCCCTCAAATTTCATATTTTGACTCGTTTTACAGCACAAGTATGGGACTTTGCTGCCAAAAATCTCAAAAATTATACAGTAAAATTGTTTGATTTTCAGTATGGGTGTAGTCAAAGATGTCCTCTACTCAGATATGTCAGTCATTACCAGGAACTATGGACCAAAGTGTTTTTATGGCCCCTCAAATTTCATATTTTGACTCGTTTTACAGCACAAGTATGGGACTTTGCTGCCAAAAATCTCCAAAATTATACAGTAAAATTGTTTGATTTTCAGTATGGGTGTAGTCAAAGATGTCCTCTACTCAGATATGTCAGTCATTACCAGGAACTATGGACCAAAGTCTTTTTATGGCCCCTGAAATTTCATATTTTGACTCGTTTTACAGCGCAAGTATGGGACTTTGATTCCAAAAATCTCCAAAATTATACAGTAAAATTGTTTGAGTTTCAGTATGGGTGTAGTCAAAGATGTCCTCTACTCAGATATGTCAGTCATTACCAGGAAATATGGACCAAAGTCTTTTTATGGCCCCTGAAATTTCATATTTTGACTCGTTTTACAGCACAAGTACGGGATTTGCTGCCAAAAATCTCCAAATTTATACAGTAAAATTTTTGATTTTCAGTATGATAGTATTAAGTGATGCCCTGTACTCAAATATATCAGTCATTGCCTGGAACTATGTACCAAAGTGTTTTTATGGCCCCTGAAATTTCATATTTTGACTCGTTTTACAGCACAAGTATGGGACTTTGCTGCCAAAAATCTCCATATTTATACAGTAAAATTGTTTGATTTTCAGTATGGGTGTAGTCAAAGATGTCCTCTACTCAGATATGTCAGTCATTACCAGGAACTATGGACCAAAGTCTTTTTATGGCCCCTGAAATTTCATATTTTGACTCGTTTTACAGCACAAGTACGGGATTTGCTGCCAAAAATCTCCAAATTTATACAGTAAAATTGTTTGATTTTCAGTATGATAGTATTAAGTGATGCCCTGTACTCAAATATATCAGTCATTGCCTGGAACTATGTACCAAAGTGTTTTTATGGCCCCTGAAATTTCATATTTTGACTCGTTTTACAGCACAAGTATGGGACTTTGCTGCCAAAAATCTCCAAAATTATACAGTAAAATTGTTTGATTTTCAGTATGGGTGTAGTCAAAGATGTCCTCTACTCAGATATGTCAGTCATTACCAGGAACTATGGACCAAAGTGTTTTTATGGCCCCTCCAATTCCATATTATGACTCGTTTTACAACAGAAGTATCAGACTTTGCTTCCAAAAATCTCCAAAATTATACAGTAATATTGTTTGATTTTCAGTATGGGTGTAGTCAAAGATGTCCTCTACTCAAATATGTCATTCATTTCCAGGAACTATGGACCAAAGTCTTTTTATGGCACCTTAAGTTTCAGATTTGACGTCATTTTACCCTAGAAATATTGGACTTTTACTTCCTAAAATCTCAAAATTTATACCGTTTAATTGCTTGATTTTAAATATGGGTGCAGTCATAGGTGTCCCCTGAAAAAAATCATTGTCTGGAATTATTCCTTGATAAATGTTGTATTCTTGTAAAACTGAAAATATACATTCCTTTCACAATTTACTTATTTGTTTTGTATAAAGGGCAAGCACAGGTTACATATATTTTACTTAAGGTGAATATAATCCATTAATCTAGTTTTTAAATGTACGTTGTATTAATTTTGAAAACTGGAAGTAGTCCGAGTAATCCGAGTTTCGCCTGGCTTGACCGCAGTCTTCAACCTTACTGTCATCTGTGAGTACTGCAACGGTAGCAGTTCTTCTTACGATGATAGATAAAAGACCTTAAAGTTCAGATACTTTAATGTAACATGACTCGCATAAAAGCTGAAATTCCTTACCATACTGTAAACCATATGTGTAAATGTGAATAAATCAACCCACAATAGCTGACTTATGCACATTGCAACTTAACAAGAACTTCTGTTTACTGACTTCCAGTTGTTGTGTATTCTCACCTTGCTGCAGTGAGTGAAGTGTACTCCGTGAAACACTGATTTTCAGCCTGGCATTAAGATGGTGTTAAATATGTTAGCTTTAAAGCTTTGTTTTTTGTTGTTACACCTCCCTGTTTCTGGATGGGATTTATAAATAGTTGACTTTATACACTGTTTGTATTGTTATTACAAATGATTAGGAATTCAACTTTAAAAAAGGCTGTGAATTGCAAGAAAGCTTAATTTGTGAAATCGATGAAACAAATTTAATTGAAATGCAAAGAAGATAACAGATTTCATTGTATTTGCTGTGTTTATTTCAATGAGCTGCTCTCTCCTCTCTCTTTCTTTTTGTTTCCTTTTATTTGCATCCTGTCCCAGAAATGCTTGTTACTAACCTAGCTCCGGGGAGTTTACTCCCTGGAGTCCTTATATTTCTTCTTCGCCCAGAAAATCGCCTTGGATTAGGGTGACACCAAGATCTGGGTCTTGGGTGCAGCTGTCGCTGTGGACCGGCTACACCCTGCTACGCTCTGCAATTCCCTGCAATGTTTGGCTACGTCCTGCCATGTCTACTGCGTCCACCCATGCTCTGCTGTGCCACGCTACATCCCGTAACGCCCTGCTGTGCCCTGCTATGACATGAACTACTACGACTACCATTGTAGTCACTGTTCCATTATCTTTAATGTGACTATTACGCCACTGTTCATCACACCCCCAACCGGCCCCGTCAGACACCGCCTACCAAGAGTCTGGGTCTGCCGAGGTTTCTTCCTAAAAGGGAGTTTCTCCTCGCCACTGTCGCAATAGCCACTGATAATGCTTGCTCTTGGGGGGAATTATTGGAATTTTTTGGGGCTTTGTAAA